>JASANF010016552.1:0-17625 GCA_030248245.1 Trissonchulus sp. WLG1_4 | reverse complement strand
TGAAAAGTTTACATAGACGATATGACGTATGTCAGTTCATATATAATTTAAAAAAATGGTGCGCGTGCGGTTAATAAACTGAAAAAATAATCAAAATTCTGTTCCGTTTTCAAAGAGATTCTATCCTGAAATTGACAGTATCTTTGAGCATTTGTTGAAGTGGGTGTAACGTGTAGGGCTAAACGTAAAAATGTTGTAAAACTAAACTGACGGTTTGTAAAACTTTCCTCCCTTAATTATCTGTTGGGTTGTGATTTAATTGTATTGAGTTTTCCACAATATCATCAAAAATATATGGCAACGCAGAAATCAGTTTGAGCCAACGATAATTTACTATGTAATTAATTATTAATTTATCTTTCTTATCACCGCTCTCAGCGAGTAATGTACAGACCAAAGATCGATTTGTCAAACCCTCCGACTTAGATAAAAAAGCACCTTGCTGATGCTAAAACACTTTTAGCAGGATCTCACACTTTACGCTTGTTTCAGGCCATTTTTCGCACTAAAATGACAACGACAATGCCATGGACTTTCACTAATTTCTCAATAGTATCTCACATCGATACGACAAACACCACTGCTCTCAGCCCAGGTCATTTTGTCGCCGCTGTCGCCATAGGGTTACTAATAGTTGTGACCATTTATGGTAATATATTGGTGGCCATTTCAGTATTAACAGTACGTCGACTTAGAAAGCCTAGTAATTTTCTGCTAGTCTCTTTGGCTGTGGCTGATTGTTGTGTGGGTTTATTCGTGATGCCGCTTGCAGGTGCATATTCCATTCTACGCCAATGGAAATTTGGTCGGCACCTTTGCCTAATTTGGACTTCGTTTGATGTACTACTATGCACCGCTTCGATTTTAAATTTGTGTGCTATTAGTGTGGATAGATATTGGGCTATAATAAAGCCTTTGGAGTACGTTCCTAAACGTACGACGCGGCATATAATTCACTATATCGAAATAGTATGGATATCTGCGTTTTTAGTAAGCGTTGTTCCGGTTTTCGTCGTAACACTTGCTTCACGTCAACCCAGGGATGATAATATATGCCAAATTATACAAAGTATCAGCTACCAGCTTTATGCCACACTTTGTGCGTTTTATATTCCCGTACTGATAATGATATTGGTAAACTGGCGAATCGTCGTGGCAGCTAGAAGGTTGGTTTGTGAAGACGAAAAGCGCAGATCTCACTCCAGGTCAACGAGTAAAGACGAATCCACGCTTCTGGACGTTTCTTGCGCTGAACGAGGATCTTCTATTCAGAGTCGACCAGGAAAACTGAGCTTACAGCCAGCGCTAACAGCTGGCGTCAGTAATGGTGACATTTCAGCAACTTCTTCCAAAGTATCCGAAAATTCGTCAAGAATCGGCTGCACGCCGCTGATTTATCGTATTAGGTCCTCCAAATGGTTGAACAAATTGAGTGCAAGTAGACTAAACAGAAATCACCTTTTTCACGAAACCAAAGCAGCCCGAACGTTAAGTGTGATCATGACCGCTTTTATCATTTGTTGGCTTCCGTTCTTTCTTCTTGCCTTAGTGAAACCGCTATGCCGCGATCACTGCGAAATTCCGCGCTGGGTGGAAGATTTAGTAACATGGCTCGGATATTTCAATTCTGCATTAAACCCCCCTCTCTATGCACTATTTAATCGAGACTTTAGGATTCCATTCAGAGAAATGCTACTCTGTCGGTGCGGAACTCTTAAAAGCGTGCTACGATCAGATACTTTTAACCAAATCTACGGCAACGCTATTCCGTTGACCTCGCCTGTCACACTGGTGACCCCAGAAGGGCAGCTTGACAACGTGCCAAAATAAAACACATTAGAGTGCAGCAAACTGTATTATTTTGACATATTAAATACATTTAAAATGCATTTCAGGGCAAGATTTTTTCAAAAAACTGACGAATATTTATTTCATTGGGTAATTGTATTTTTAGATACGTATAATGCGTCTAGGTACTGATTGAAATTAAACGCGCTCCATTTACCTAATTAAGTTGAATCGAACGCTTTTGAAATTTGTTCATTAGTTTTTCGAATGCAATATCTTTGAAATTCTCCATCTTTTTATCTCGTCTTACATTAGAAATAACTAAAGCAATTGACTAAATAGTTTGTGCTGCAGTTTAAATCCTATCCACCTAGAGCTGAAAGTTGACAACGTGTTTATCACGTCTAAAACTTACTGGCGTTTTGCTCATTGTTTTGTTTAAAAGACAATTCAATGAGAATATTGCGTAGCGTCCAAAGCACCGAAGATTTAGCCAACTACCTAGTGATAACCAGCCTCTAAAAAATCCGTGTATATTTTCAAAAAGTGAGATAGATGCCTAGAAATTTCGACAACCACATTACAGTGTCAAAAATTTCGTGCTCAATCCACACAAAAGCCGTTTGACGTTCAGTGCATTGTTGTTACTTGTGATACGTGTTCTCTTCACGATTGATCTATATCACTTCAAACACACTGTCAACAAAGCAGATACCATTCAGATCAGAATATGGATAACAGATCAACAGCTTGCATTAACTTATACTGAAAATACGTATGGGCGGTTGAGCACATGAAAGCTAAGACGTATTTGTCGGAGACCAGACATTTTTATGAACAAATATGCCTTCAAATATTTTTTCTGCCAAAACCGAGACCGAAATGCATTCCATGACACCTACTTGCTAAGAATGCAATCTGTCACAGAATTAGTTTAAAACTGATCCGACTGAACGTTGAATAACATTTTGTTATCCTAATCTCAGACATTTATTTTGCGATCTTATTTGTTGAATCGGCTTAACTCAAAATGACTTCAATGACGATTTTTTGCTTTCTTGTTTTCGTGTTTCTGGCCGGAGCGAACTTTTCAAACGGTATGTATTGTAAAAAATGTAGATTATCCAGTCACGCTAACTACAAACAAGGCTTTCTAACAAAAGTCTAACATGGGCAAATCAGAAGGTGAAATGTAGTACAGTGAAAAAAAATCATTTAATAAATTAAAAAAATCATTTAAAGCTGCAGTTAATACGATATAGTTTGTATTTTGCGCGGTTATGTAACAAACATAACGCTAACGCCGTGGAAGCGGTTCACCTTCACAGTTGCTGCCATCAGGGTTAATCTTAGAGCCTCAATGATGTTGCTCACGGACAGACAAAAACTTTCAGACTGCGGGCATGTCTGAACTGAGCCAGGTCTGACAGTCACATAAGTTAAACCAAAATAAAGGTGCTTAAGCTAGAACTTTGTGCTAAACTGAAACAATACCGCGTTTCGTTTAATGACGCATTTTGTTTTCGGTCTTAGAAACAAATAGGCCAACTCCTTTGTACCCACAGATGTACTTGGGGAGGGGTTTGGGAGGGCAAGCCCCCCGCCAGAATTGATTTTCCGGGACAAGCCCCCCTCAGATTTGACCCTCAAGATTCGCCCCAGATTGCTGTAAATTACTTCATAAATGAGCAAAAATCGAAAAAATAGCGAAAAACATCTAAATTTTGCAAAAACTGGACTTTTTTAGGCGAATATAGGAATGTAGGAAAATATAGCAAATAGGTATAGGAATATTTTTGCGTTTTGTACGTTCAAGTCCACAACGTCGGGACAAGTCCCCCACAATTTTGAAAAATCATTGACTGAGACCTTCTGCACATGTATGATTGTACCTTTTATATAAATCGGAAACAAGGTGAAGATTTTTTTATTTTTTACTTTACTTTACTTTTTAATAGATTACTTTTTTCTTATTTTATGTAGACCGTAGTCAAACAAGTAGGGGGCCCCGCGGGTTTCGGGCCGTTGTTCGTATTCCTCTTCTTTTCTTTCGGGGGGAGGCACCGCCCCCCGCCCCAGACCTGAAGAAAAAGAGAGAAAGTTCGCGCCCGAGCTGTCGCGGGTTTTTGCGCGGGCGCCCGAAAGATCTGCGCGCGGGCCTGAGGGATTCAATAGTTCCTTCTCTAGAAGGAACAAAAATTTAGGAATGAATACATGACATAACAAGCTGCAAAAATAATTGCTTAATTTTAGCCTGAACACTATTCCTTAACTTAATTAACTATAAAACCTCCATGGACTTTTAAGATTTGTAAGCTTATCATGCATAGTTAAATCCATTTAAGCCTGTTTCACACGATGGAGCGATGGCGCATCCAATGTCACGTTCCATGGCGCATCTCATGGCGCATTTTATGGCGCATTTCATGGCGCATTTCATGGCGCATCTGATGGCGCGTTGCATACAACGTTGCAACCAACGCGCCATAAAAAATTTAGCATTGAAAATTTCTCATGGCGCAAAATCAAATTTTCTGCAATAAACCTGTCAATTAACTGGTTGGCTAGTTTCGCCAACATTTGTTAAATTTTATTCCTAAAACGGGATTACTCAACCAGTATGATTACTAATGATTTTGATATTTAACCTTGATTAAATACTATCAATACCTTCTTATTAAACATTATTAAGTAAAAATTATGGTAATTGTATAATGGTTATGAATCATATATGCGTGTAAATGAAACTTATTAGCTAAATAATACCACTTTGATATTAATTACGTATTAATACATATCACGAGCATGTTCCTTTACGCATTATATTAACAGATACGTTATATTCTAATAATATACCATGCAAGCAAGAGTACATAATAGGGAAGAGTATGACACTCTTCCCTATCCTAGCTAACCGGCCGGAACGATGCTCCGGCCGAAATAGCCCTTTTACGCCTTGATTTTACGCCTTGATTTCAGGGGGGGGAGTACCCCCCTCGAATCAAGACATGTCTTGACTCCAGAAAAGGACCCCCCTCAATTCCCGGAAGTGTCTTGATTTCAGGGGGGGGGGGGGTACCTCCCCTCGTTACAGACGTTACCAGCTCGAATTCGGTGGTGTCTTGATTTCAGGGGGGGGGGTACCCCCCTTCGTTTCAGCACGTCACTAAACGGTGTCTTGATTTCAGGGGGGGGGATTCTCCCCCTGAAATCAAGACACTTCCGGGATTTGAGGACGGGTACCCCCCTGAAATCAAGGCGCAAAAGGGCTATTTCGGCCGGAGCATCGTTCCGGCCGATTAGCTAGGATAGGGAAGAGTGTCATACTCTTCCCTATTATGTACTCTTGGTGCAAGTATGTAACTTATAGCACTTTATTCTAACAAACAGAATGTTTAATTCAGAAATCAAGCATTATAATATTATTAAGAAACAATTTTCTAATTAAGAATACTATTTCGTCGAATGCTCCATAGCGTGAGCGTAGTGAAATAATGTGTAGTGATAAATAATAAATAATAAATAATAGTGTGTGGGAAATAATGTGTGTGAAATAATAGCGTGTAAAATAATGCCCCATAAAATGCGCCATGAAATGCGCCATAGCATGGGCCATGGAATGCGCCATAGAATGCGCCATTGGTTGAGCTGCGCCATGTAATGGCGTGTTGCATGGCGCGTTACATTCAACACGCCATGGAGCAAAATGCGCCCTTGTGTGAAGCAGTTTTAGTGTGACAAAATATCAAGTACGTTTGATTTTAGAAGTCTGTAAAAGATTTTGGAATTCCATTTTTGAGCATAATTTTTTAAAGCATTTCAAACCGTTTTAAGTCAGACTAAAACTGATTCGTTTCAGGTAAAGAAATGGTAAAAGAAAGGAAGTAAAATTGTGCATAGATTCAGTTTTTTAGGCCGTCATGCTGATGTTAACTAAGCTTAGCTAAGCAAAACACCATGGTTTAATTAAGGTCAACCACAATCCAAGCGAAGTGCGGTAGCCGATGGGCCAAACCCACAAACGAAGCGGGCAGTTGATGAAATGAGCCGTCGTCGCCGTCTGGCAAATGCTGTCCCAGTGGATGCTGTCCCAGTGGATGCTATCCCAGTGGATGCTGTCCCAGTAGATGCTGTCCCAGTAGATACTGTAACAGGTCTAGCTGGAGGGGTTGCTGGCGGATTGGGCTCAGTTGCTGGCGGCGATGGAAATGGTCTAATTCCAGATGTTGGCGGAGCAGGCGAACTCTTGAAAGGCTCACCCGCGGAACCAGCCATAGAAACTGTTAAAGAGGTAGTACCAGTTGATCTCCCTCTCTAGACTGCTGATGGGACTGAAGCTGGAAGAATGGCAGATTTTGATTTTAGTACAATGACTAATTGTAATTTTAAAAGGTTACTGAAATTGTGACCTTTTGCTTTACTTTTTAATAATGTTTCTATCATGAATATACATACAATAATCACTGATATGTATAAAATCTATCTATCTATCTAAAAAATATATAAAATAAAACTATCCCCCTTATCCAAAATGGATTTAGCGGATTTGATTTAGCGGATTTAGCGCTGCTAAATCTGTTATCCAAAATTCCAGGATTTAGCCGATTTAGCGGATTCAGCGCGCGCCTAAATCCGATAAATCCAATAAATCCAAACAATTTTGGATAAGCGTTTTAACTGAATCTGCGAAATCTGCTAAATCCTAAATCTGCTAAATCCGCTAAATCTATGAATTTTGGATAACACTTTCAGACTGTTTCACTGCACAACTTGACTTTGCGCATTTGGTTCACTGACCATTTTCGCCTGTAACTTTAATTACGCGCAACCGTTTTGAACGTTCAATACATCAATCGAAAGCTCTGAAATTGCACTTTTTAGTCATGTAATTTTAATGAATTTTTGGATTAGTTTTGATTAAACTTTCAGATTGTTTTACTGCCCAATTTTATTTTGCCCATTGGAGTTCCGTCCCTTTTAATTTCGCTTGTAAGTTCGGGCATGTGCAACGGTTTTGAATGTTCAATACACCAATTTAAAGCTCAGAACTTGCAGTTTTTATGTATGTTAGGTTCTTTATATTTTTTGCCTCAGTTTAAAAAAACAACAGGTTTGTAAGACAGCTTTGATAACAGCAATTTTTTAGTTGTCAGGATGGCGCTCCAGGCCAAGAATTACATCATGAAATCTTAACGCAAACTGAATATATACATAAAACATACCTAATACCGAGAGGACATATGTAATGGGAAGGTATGACACTCTCCCTATTATGCCTGGCAGCGCGCGTCCAATGCGGAGCGCGAAATAGTCCGTTTATGTACGGTTTTGAAGGGGGGTACCCCTTCCTCAACTGAGGGAGGGGCGCCCACCCCTCAGTTTGATACCCCGTGCTCAAATGAGGGGGGTTTGAGATGTGTTAAAATGCACTTACTTGCGATTTTAACTCAAAAAGCGACATATTTTAGCATTTTTCGGTCAAAAAACAATGCTAATTTCGACTACAGCAGCATCAAACGTAAAATAGGAGCTCAAAACACTATAAATTATGAACTCACTCAAAACACTGAGATTTATTAAAAATAAAATTATGACTAGCGACGTTTCAGAAACTAGAAAATCAGCAAATGTTCCAAAATTCTCTGACATTCCTGCAAATTTACTAAAAGTCATTTTCGTAACAATAAAACAGCTAAAACGATACAATAAACAGTGTATTAAGCATTACATAGTGCACAATGCAACTATATGCACATGCACATGCTTTCATACAAGATAAAGGTAAGGAACACAAAGCCACAGAGTTGCAGGGGTCTGGGGGCGCCAGCCCCCAGAAAAAAAATGGAAATTTCTAGATATTTTTGGTCAAATTTGGTCAATTGGAGACGTATCGGAAATTTTTCCGGCCGGACCCTAAAAACCAAAGGGGGAACCTTGTGTACCTACAATTTCAGTCGGAAAATTTTTTTTTTTTGGGGGGGGGGGGAGATTCCCTCATTCCCCCCCTGGCTACCCCCTGCCACCTACACCTACACCTACATTTTACCTTAATTGCATTGCTGGCTTGCTTCTGTTAATATACTTGCTTTGCAATTTCCGCCGTTACGGTAAAAAAATCAACAAAAACATAGGAAACCATCAAAATTTATAAAACTAAAACAAATTATCTGACTGTGATCCCATATTCGTAACAGTCAGTCAATGTACAAAAAAATTTACTAAAACAAAATCGATATTTTGTACGTAACTAAGCGGAAGTACTAATATTAAGTACTGACTACTGAATACCAAATACTGAGTGCATCTCTAGTGCTAGTCGTAGTCACCTCAACAACTACTAAAAGAATAGCTATTTTTAACTAGCATATTAACATGTTTATTCTTTTACTATTGGACTTACGCGATTTATGTCTAAGACAAACTGTTACAACAGACACGTCAGTGTTAAACACAGGGCGTGACACCTCGTGGGGTGAAGTGGGGAAAGGTCTTCCCGGGGGGGGGGGATTTAGGGACTACTTAAGCCCGGTTCATACTTCGTGTTTTGTGTTTTGTGTTTTTGTGCTTTGTGTTTTGTGTTTTCGCCCAGTGTTTTGTGCTTTTTTGTTCATCTCCGAAATTTGTGTTTTCGTCTGTGCTTTTGTGTTTTGTGTTTTGTGCTTTTGATCCTGTGTTTTCAGACATGAAAATTTTGTGTTTTTGGAACTCTGTTGAACATTTGTGTTTTGTGCTTTTTCAGAGTGATTTTGTGTTTTTGTGCTTTTGTGCTCAGCACAATCCAGTTTATACTCAAAAGCACAAAACCACAAAACACACGTCACGTGTTTTTATTTTTCAATTAGATTAAATTGACAAATATAAAATATTCAGCCCTCTAACTGAAAAAATTGGTTATATATTACATTATGTTATTAGTCAAATCTGATGTCATATTTAGTTAATTTCAGTTAATGAATTTATGAAATTTCTGCCTATGCGTTTTTCATGGCAGTATTGTCAGAATGTGATTAAAAATCAAATTAAAAATTTAAAAATTTCATAATACTGTATAAAGTTTTTTTTTAAAAGTTCTAAACAATCTAAAATTTCGAAGACATAAAAAATTTTCCAATTTACAAATATAATATTGTAGAAAACTGTATGAGAAGAAATAGTTAATTTTGATTGGATAAACACAAAAACACATTTCAAAAAGATGAACATTGTCCATGTTTCGAAAACACACCCAAAGCACACCGAAAACACAAAAGCACAAATCAAAAACACAAAACACAAAGGACAAAGTATGAACCGAAAAACACAAAAGACAAAAGCACAAAACACAAAAACACAAAAACACGAAGTATAAACTGCAAAAACACAAAAGCACATTTCAAAAACACAAAACACAAAAGCACAAAGTATGAACCGGAGAACACAAAACACTAAAACACAAAACACAAAACACGAAGTATGAACCGAGGAAGCACAAAACACAGAACACAAAAACACGAAAACACTAAAACACAAAACACAAAACACGAAGTATGAACCGGGCTTTACTGTACCTAACTACCAAAACCTTGTCTCACGTATTGACCTCACTATCCATTCTACAGATTCGAATCAATTTGAAGCTCTCCTTCACATCTGTATCCGAGATTAGAATGATGGAACTGGCAAAATAAAACTATGTGCATGCCGCGCTTAATTTTACCGACACGGTAAAATAATACTAACTGTCGTCATGTGTAAAAAAATGTACACTCGTCAACAAAAGAGCTTGTTACAATGTTTTTGCGATGCTTTTTTTTCCTGTTGTGCCACAGCAGGTCTTTAATTTTGATTCTGGCGTTTTAACACTAAACTGTGAAAGCATTGCGTTTGTCTGCGTGTTTAACATCAGCTCATGTGTGTTTGTACGTGCATGTGTTACCAAGATTTCCAGTGTATTCGTCGCTTAATTCTGTGCAGCTTCCCTTAAGTTAATCGACTGTATTCTGCTATAAGACCGAAATGTCAGGTCGAAAATATTAAAAAAAACGCAACCGGAGTAGAGTCGAACCACCAACCTTACCGTTTACGGATTGGACGCCGTACCAACTGAGTTAACCGGCCACATACAAATAGTTGATGCCAAGCGGATTCAACTAAAAAAAATTAAAAACGGAGCTGCTTGTCGGTCTGAACATATAAAAGAGAATTAGAGTTTCAATTTAATTGCAATAAAATAATAATAATAATAATAAATTTATTTAAAGTCGTATCATACATGAGCATATGCTCGTTTACGTATAAACGACTAACAGTTATATTATTATTTCAAATTCTGGACAGTCTGTTTAAATAGCTTCAAGTTTGCACTCTGTTTAACATTTGTTGGTAAGAAATTCCACATCATTGTGCAAGTGGCGGTAAAAGACCGGCGTTGTGCGTTAGTTCTGCATTTGGGCATTAGAAGCCTATAATCTGTGAATTGCCTGTATCCACGGTGAGCCAAGGAAAATAACGATGCAATATTAGGTGGAGAGCCGTTACGAACTGCCGTATATACTAAAGTTAAGCATCGGTTTCGGCGGCGTTGATTCAGTGTTTCCAAATTCGCAGCTTTTCGTGGTGATACAAACCAAGGTGTTTGAAGGAGTTGACGAAGAGCAATATTTTGGAAACGATCTAGTCTTGTTAATTCTTTAGCCGGGGCTCCAATAAGAAGAGACGAACAGTATTCAAGGTGGCTTCGTATATATGTTTTGTATAGCATCACTAGCTGTTCTTTATTCAAGTGGCTTCGGATTCTACGCAGTTTAGCTAAGCTAGTAGCGGCTTTTTGGATCATTCCGGAAATCTGGTCAGTAACCTGTAGACAGGTTTGTAATTTCCAGCCGAGCAGTTTAATGACACATTTCGATGTCACGATTCTGTCGTCCAAAAGTAGTTCTACGCTCCGGAATGTCCCATTTGCCAATACAAGAAACTGTGTTTTATCTACGTTTAATCGTAGAAAATTTAGCTTCATGTATAAATGAATACATTCAAAATCTTGTTTCAGTAAAACTCTAAGATTTTCAAGCACGCCGTGGCTTCTGGTGATTGTCGTATCATCGGCATATCTGTACGTTTGCAGTTGGGGGCATACCCATATCAAGTCTGCGAAATATAAGTTAAAGAGCAGTGGAGATAAGAGGGACCCCTGTGGAACACCCTTAGTCACTAATAAAGTTGATGACAGTGTATTTTTCACTTTGACACATTGATAGCGATCAGTCAGGTAACTTTGGAGTAGCTCTGTTGCACTGCGTGAAAAACCAAAAGCTTTTAGTTTGGCTATCAGTAAATCGTGAGGTATGGAGTCGTATGCTTTCGATAAGTCTAGGCTTAGAATGCCTGTCATCCTTTTATTGTCGAGGTTTTGGCGACAGTTTTCTATTAGGTCTAGTAATGCAGTTTCGCAACTACGACCCTTTCTAAAACCGTACATGTCGTTTGGGAGCAATGGTTGAAAATGACTATCCATTTGTTCCAAAATCAATCCTTCAAACACTTTGGCGAGTATAGGTAATACCGTAATAGGGCGATAGTTTCTTTTATTTGTCGGGTCTCCTGCCTTGAGCACTGGTGTAATATAACCCAGTTTGAAAACTTGTGGAATATCATTTATCAAGATGAAATGATTAAATAGATCTGTCAATGGTATGTAAATTGCCGAAGCTAATTGGCGTAATAATTTAGCTTATATTCAAATAAAATAAATATAATAAATAACACTCAAGTGTCCTGAAACTTAAGTATTTTGTCAAACTAGTCTAAACTAGACGCACTAGTCTTGTAAATATAATAAATATAATATAAATAATAATAAAAATAATAATAATAATAATAATAATATAATATAAATAATATAAATAAATAATATAATATATTATATAATAATAATCATATTGAGTCGATTAATTGTCTAGGACGCACCGTTTTTGCGTTATAAGCGCTCAAAGTTGAGAATTTGTGAATAAATTGCGCCATCGCTCAGGCATAATATGTACCTCCCCCTAGAGTATTAACACAAAAGTCGTGCGCTTGCATTAGTTGAAGGCTAGCAATAGAGTACAACATTTGTTGTATCTGATGCACACAAAGTTGACTGCTGGCGGCGCAACCCACAATCTTGATGAGGTCACGAAGAAAATACTACTTTTACGATGAAAAAAAGTTAAATTTGCACATTGCTTATGGAAGCATAGGTTTTGTTGTGCGGCAGAAGATTCAAAATTTGGCCACTAAATATAAAGATCTAAGCTTTCTGAAAAAACAATTTGCAGTTCAGCTGAATAGAATGAACAAATCAAGTTTTATGGCCCCCGATTGGGTATTCATCACGTGATGTGCCAAATGGCAGCTCTGGGAATTAAAGGGTTATAAGAAAACAGAATGAAAAAATTGTTGATCCGCGAGCTCAAAACTGAGCGATTTCCAGCTAATATTACCAAAAAATTGCAACCATTCAAAAAATATTGCAATATTTGCGATTCAACATTTCCTCCTTAACCCTTTAATGCCCAGAGCATCTCGCGCCAGGCAGCCTGATTCTGATACCTTCTAGTTTTTTGATCATTGCTCGAGTTACGTGCATCGTAGAGAGATCGCGAAACCACCATTCGATAGAGAAATGAATGGTGCACAAATCATATTGAGTCGATTAATTGTCTAGGACGCACCGTTTTTGCGTTATAAGCGCTCGAAGTTGAGAATTTGTGAAAAAATTGCGCCATCGCTCAGGCATAATATGTACCTCCCCCTAGAGTATTAACACAAAAGTCGTGCGCTTGCCATAGTTGAAGGCTAGCAATAGAGTACAACATTTGTTGTATCTGATACATACAAAGTTGACTGCTGGCGGCGCAACCCAAAATCTTGATGAGGTCACGAAGAAAATACTACTTTTACGATGAAAAAAAGTTAAATTTGCACATTGCTTATGGAAGCATAGGTTTTGTTGTGCGGCAGAAGATTCAAAATTTGGCCACTAAATATAAAGATCTAATAAATAAGCCACCTGTGATGTTATGTTTTGCCCTCAAGGTTTAGCTTGAGGCTGTCAACTTAAGCCTGATTTTGACTAGTCGATGTGTAGGCTATGTAAACAGCACTCAAAAGTGCTGCCCCCACAAAGAAAAAGCAACAGTTGTTAACGTACTGTTTGTGTCTGTTCAATAAATGTTTAGTTAGTAAACATTTAGTTAGTATAAGGTTAAGAGAAAAAAGCAATTGTTGCACATAATGTACAGGTCTAATCAAAAAAGTATGCGCGCAATAATGCCGCAGCTAATGCGAGCTGTGGGTCCATGAGTTTGGAGTCAGCTAATAAAAAGCCATACAGAAAAACAAGTTGACCAGTGCTATCCTAAACTGAATGTAGTCTAAATGAGATTATAATGGTATGTCATGTTAGTTTTTGCATTTAAATAACCATAGATGCACATAGGGGGGGATAATCACTCCCCCTCAGGCGGGTCGGCACTCCCCTCCTCAGACAGCAGGCACCCCCTTCAACCTCCCGCCTTCCCTCTGATTGCCGTAAAAGTTTGCCAAAATTGTGTAACAAATAGAAAAATTTCAAAAAAACTGCCGCCGCAGCCAAAATGTGCCCAAAAAATGTTCAAACGTTTTCGAACTGTTTAAATGTTCACGGGTTCAAAAACGCGGTTTTCGATCCGTTTAACGCTTAGTCCGTTTAAGGGGGTAATTGCGTTTTTAGGTGTTTTTTTAAAAAGCCATAGCTCAACGTTTACAAATTCAAATCACAAGCGGTCTTTTGCATTGGGTACAACAATATCTTTCCTAAATGTATGCCATGCCTTGAAATTTAACCTCTGATTTTCTTTCCAGTATAAGAGACTAAAGAAAGGTCCTTTCAAAAATATTAAAATTTTTTACAAAAAGTTTACGCCACAATTCTGAATCATACGATTACCTGTTGGGGCTGAAAGTTGGTAAGGTTTTTGACATGTTTGAAATCCCCAGGCATGTCCCCCACTTTTTTAATAACTAGTCAATTTACTGAGAAAATAGCTGAAAAGCAAACGCACCGAAAATTTAAGATAATTTCTTGTAATTAAAACCCTCTAAAAATGTCCACAGGTGAAATTTCAAAAAAGTGAGAGACATGCCTGGGGATTTTGACGTTTACAATACTGTCCCAAAAATTTTTGCTCAGGCATCACTTATAACTTGAGTACTGGTGGCGCAAAGTTTACATAGAAATCACAAAAACCTCGAAAACGCAACTACCACCTTAAACGTTCGAACGTTTTTTGCATATTTTATATTCTTTTATTATTCTACCCTTATCTTTTATTTTCTAATGCATATAACGGGCACACGTTAAATAGGTAAATAGAACGGGTAGATGTAAACCGTCATAGGGGTAGGAATGTACCCGTCATAGCCTCGGCCTTTTTTGGGAGGTTTTTTTTTTTTTTTTTTTTTTTTTTTTTTTTGTTACTATCCGCCACTGTTGGTTAGGGCAATCTTACCCTCTTAACCTGGCATATGGATAGAGCTTGATTGTGTGTATGGGGTTGGTTACCCAAGGACATCACAAATCAAGGTTATAGTGCGGCGTAGTTTTAGTGTGAAACATAGTATATATATTTACTATAATTTGGAAATATAATACAGATATGTTACATCAATCCAGGTTATAGTTATTGGACGTATGTGTAGCCGTACATACGTTTCGCAGAGAGTAGATTGGTGATTGTAAGTTAACGAAAGATTGTGGCAGACGATAACAGATTTAATTAGTTTCCATATTCACCAATTTTGTTCTTGTTTTATACACTTCGTCATAATTTTGATGAATTTTCATCAGTTTTCTCACATTTCTCTGCATGACGACTTTTCTATTTCTTGTTTTCTATGATAGTTTGTTTACTTAATTGTTGAGGGGTTTTCAACTTTTCACCCATGCTTTTGCAAACGTTAAATTATTTTGTCATTTGTCAAACATTTGTCAATCGACATTTGTGGTACAGCTATCACATTTCTGAGATTTACAAGCAAACAGGTTCTGGCCAGTCTTTGCTCTAATTTTGGAGCGGCAGTGACTTTTGTTTATTATTTTTTCTTTGATATCTAGCAATTATACTTTGTCATTATCCTTATACTATGCCGTCGCTCTGCACTTGTAAGGGTTTCATGCCACTACTGCTTGTGTCTTCCTGCAGCTCTTCTTCTATCACGTTCTTTTGCTTTTCATTATAAACAGTACGGGTGTATCGGCCTAGCCGTTGCATCCCTGCTGTATCTGCTGCTATCTCGTAAGCTAACCAGCTGAACCAGCAATATGTGCAGCAAGAGTTATACATAAGAGTAAGTACCTGTTGCTTGAAGGTGAGTTAACACTTTCACTTAAGCCTTTAAGTGCTGACTATCGTGCTTGAGTTTTATCTGTCGGCGTTTCTTCTAACATGGCTAATTCAATCACATCTATGGTAGTGGAATTATTGCTTTTTGGCAAGTTTAATGTTATGTTCATAAATTAATTGTCGTTTTGGCTGACTATAGATTGTCAAAATTCTATTTAGGACCGCACAATTACATTTACGACTTTTGGTGTCAAACTTCCACTCCGTTTGTTGTAGTCCAAACTCTGCTTAATCGCTTATCTGTTTTCATCTTCATAATCTTTATTTGTCGTGTATACGTGCTTTTTCAAAGAAAACACTCATTTTGTTCTTCTTGTTGCTATGTTGCTCTTCTTGTTGTTCTTGCTGTCCTTGTTGTTCTAGTTGTTCCTGTTATTCTTGTTGTTTTTTTATTGTTCTTGTTCTTCTTATTCTTCTTGGTGTTCTTGTTGTTCTTGTTGTTCCTTTTTCTCTTGTTGTTGTTGTTGTTTTGTTCTTGTTGTTCCTGTTGTTCTTGTTGCCCTTGTTGTTTTTGCCACCCTTGTTGCTCTTGTTGCTGTTCTTGTTGTTCTTGTTGTCCTTGTTGTTCTAGTTGTTCCTGTTATTCTTGTTGTTTTTTTTATTGTTCTTGTTCTTCTTATTCTTCTTGGTGTTCTTGTTGTTCTTGTTGTTCCTTTTTCTCTTGTTGTTGTTGTTGTTTTGTTCTTGTTGTTCCTGTTGTTCTTGTTGCCCTTGTTGTTTTTGCCACCCTTGTTGCTCTTGTTGCTGTTCTTGTTGTTCTTGTTGTCCTTGTTGTTCTAGTTGTTTCTGTTATTCTTGTTGTTCTTTTTCTTATTGTTCTTCTTGTTCTTCTTATTTTTCTTGGTGTTCTTGGTGTTCTTGTTGTTCCTTTTTTCTTGTTGTTGTTTTGTTCTTGTTGTTCCTGTTGTTCTTGTTGCCCTTGTTGTTTTTGTCACCCTTGTTTCTCTTGTTGTTGTTCTTGTTGTTCCTGTTGTCCTTGCTCTTGTTCTTCATGTCGTACTTGTTGTTTCTGTTGTTTTTGTTGTTCTAGTTGCTCTTGTTGCTCTAGTTGCTCCTGTTGTCTTTGTTGTTTTGGTCGCTCTTGTTTTTGTTGTTGTTGCCCTTGTTGTTGTTCTTGTTGCTCTGGTTGTTATTGTTTTTTGTTCCTGTCGTTCTTTTTGTTCGTGTTGTTCTTGTTGTCCTTGTTGTTTTTGTTTCTCTTGTTGCTCTTGTTGTTGCTGTTGTTGTTGTAGTCCTTGGTGTTCTTTTTGTACTTTATGTTCTGTTTGTTTTTGTTGTTATTGTTGTTCTTGTTGTTCCTGTTGTTCTTGTTGTTCTTGGTGTTCTTGTTTCTCTTGTTGTTTGCCTTGTTGCTCTTTTTTGTTCTTGTTGTTCTTGTTGATCTTGTTGTTTGCCTCGTAGTTCTTGTTGTTTCTTTTGGTCTTCTTGTTCTAGTTGTGGTTGTTGTTTTGTTGCTCTTGCTGTTGTAGTTTTTGTTGTTCTTGTTGTTCTTGTTGCTCTTCTTGTTGTTCATGTTGTCCTTGTTGTTCTCGTTGCTCTAGTTGTTCTTGTTGCTCTTGTTGTCCTTGTCGTTCTTGTTGTTCTTTTTGTTCGTGTTGTTCTTGCTGTTCATGTTCTTGTTGCGCTTGCTGTTCTCGTTGCTCCTGTTGTTGCTCTTGTTGTGATTGCTGTTCTAGTTGTTCTTGTTTTTTGTTGTCCCTGTCTTTCTTGTTGTTCTTGTTGCTCTTGTTGCTCTTGTTGTTCTTGTTCTTCTTGTTCTTCTATATTTTGTTCTTCTGGAGAGATCGGGTTTCCCAATCAGCCCCCAATAACCTACAGTTGAGATGTACCTAACAGAGCCTTAGTGCAGGTCTCTGTGGTGTCCACAATACACACTTGCACACATTCACAGTAATTAAGTAAAATAAAGAAGAAACAAATTGATTAATTGATTCAATTCTTCTGTAAATTTAAGTAGGCCTCGGTTATTGATCTTATGGCTACTCGGTTTTCAGTTTATAACGTGTAGCGTATTTTGTGTGAATAGATTTTCGTCCTGGGGCATCCTATGTCAGTTTTCTGTTGCATAGTCAGTTTAGCTTACATCAACCTATGCTTGTAGATTTATGAAACATGGGCTTTTAGTTTAGGTATCTTAAACTTGAACTTACATAACACTAAATTTAAACTTTTTTTTGTGTACAAGATGATAGGTATCCTTAAGTTAACACATAGCAGTAGAAGACTGTTACGGTTTATGCTAGTTTTATTATTCGCTGTAACTCTAGGGACTTGTGAAAGTTAACCCCGCTTTAAAGCATAGTAGTTCATCAAATTGAAACACTGCTTGTGACAACCAAAACTTATTGTGACCGACCTTCCGACAGACCATTTTTTTTGTTTTTAAAAAAGTAAGATCAGGCTTGGCTTAAACTACACCCCTTTACAAAAAACA
>JASANF010016550.1:0-14303 GCA_030248245.1 Trissonchulus sp. WLG1_4 | reverse complement strand
TTAATGTTAATGTTAATTTTAATGTTAATGTTAATGTTAATGTTAATGTTAATGTAATTGTAAATGTTAGTGTCAAAATAATAAAAACTTTATATTGGTTTTGACAACAGACAATTGCACAACTCACGGTGTCAGGGACATGAGATATTGAAAGTGACGAGGATACAGTATTGGCAGTCTCATGCCCAGGCTTATGCATCTTTCCTTGGCTTCCTGAAAAGTGTACGTTTGGTTTTCCTCTCTTATGGCACAAAAGTCACTATTCGAACTTGGCGTAGAGCAGCCTTCTGAAATAAAAATATATTTTTTAACCTAGCATTCACAAAGTCGATAAAAACAGTAAAATCAAAAGCCCCAAAAGCTGGTATTTTTAAGCTCCCTAATTCTCATTTACAACATTTATTATTTATTTATTTATTTATTTATTTATTTCTATATTTATTTATTTATTTATTTATTTATTTATTTATTTATTTAATTATTTATTTATTTATTTGTTTATTTATTTATTTATTTATTGATTTAATTATTTATTTATTTATTCATTTGTTTATTTATTTATTTATTTGTTTATTTATTTATTTATCTTAAAATTGAACACTAATGCTGGTGACGTACCGAGTTTTACTGATGCTATAAATCGTGTGACTTTCAGCAAAATAACAACAAAAATGACCGGTTTTCGCATTATTCAGCTGCAAAAGGGATTGAATTCACTTGAGATTTATTAATTTTTGAGGTTATTCTTTGTAATAGTCAACCGTCAAACACATAGTTTGGGATTCACAAAGCGCGTTTAACTTTAGACTCGGTCTAAAACGTTCTTTTCTAATGAAATAGAACATCACAATGAAATATTCTATGCGTATTTTGTACAATCACAACTCTGACTCTCAAAAGACCCACAAACTATGTACCCGGTACAGCTAATAATTATTTTGTTTCCTACTAATTTCCACTGGGTAAAATGCTTCAGAAATAAGTGACTGCAGTTAGTATAGCCATAAAACAGTAATATATAACTCATCTATTCAACTTGAACTTGTTCATGGCGAATCTATTAATTACCGACTTCTGTTGAGTTTGACGTTCTTTTGGCAAACGATTGAACATCGGGAAAAGGGTATCAAAAAAAGTTAATGTTATCTGATGTTGAAACGTCTGTTTTCTAGTTCATATCCTTTTCAACTTTATGGTTGAACTCTGCTTTTAAGCACTTTAAATAAATTCAATGTGCTTAATGAAGAGCGAATTTTACTTATTCAATGGACTGGCTTGGCCACAAATGTACTGATTACATCGTTTCTCACAAAAATTAGTGTGAAATTAGGTTATAGTTAGGTAAGCACTAAATCCAGAATAAATAATAAATAACACAGCTCAACAAACTCAGTTTAACCACGACTCAAGAGTACATAATAGGGAACAGTATGACACTCTTTCCAATTCTAGCTAATCGATCGGAACGATGCTCCGGCAGAAATTGCCTTGATTTCAGGAGTGGTACCCTCCCACAAATTCTGACTTGACTTGATTATGTCCCAGGGGGGTACCCCCCTCGTTTCAGCACACTACCAGCTCACCACAGAGTTCATGTTTCACTTTTTTCACGGCTTGGCATTATTATTATATGCTACAAAGATTAGAAATATATAAATCATTATAAGAAATAGTTACGTAACATTACGTATTTAAACAAGCACGTTTTGCTAGTAAATGACATTTAAATAGACGTCATTGCAATGCTGCAGTGGAGGATATTCTTCAAATATGAAACACGGCACCAAAATTTCTCTTAACATCAATATTTTAAATTGCAATTTTCTTTTTTAGTTTTTGTGACCATTTTTAGTTTTTCGGGGTTTCCCTAATTTTTTTTAATTTTCGAGTTTTCAAATGTATACTATACTTTCTAAATGGTGTGCAAATACTGCACAATAAAACAAGTAGGCCCAATGGTGCAAACTTCCTTCCCCGGTGTTTATCTTTCAACTACACTCAACAACCTATTCTATTATATACCTAACCGAGCTTATCCTTAACTAAACTGCGTAGGTACCCTACAGTATTACCTAGCTTAACCCATCGTACAATATATACATAAATCCTAATCTACTACCTAACTTATTCTTAACTAATCTAACTTATACGTACAAAAATATGCTGCAGGATGTTAAGCATCCCACTGCACTGAGCCATTCGACTCAATAGTTGCGCTTTGATCTGAGCACAACAGCTGTAAGAAGCTAATATGTTGTCTTCAGTCGCACTTATATATTGCTGGTGAAACATCACGGTGCCGATGCTGCAAATTACGATCACTGTAACAACACTATCACTTATTGATTGTTAATTGATTTACTATGTACGTACATACCTACTTTTACATACGTAGACAAAAATTTGCAGCCGACACCCAGCTGAATTTACACACAAAACATAGAGGCGTTGCAGCGCGTTCACCAGTATTTTGCACTGCAACAACCATGAATCAGAACAAAAATACAAATGCTATGTAATTGAAGTAGATACTAGTTTAGTTAGTAACAAGCCCAATTTTCGGCAAAATTCTTCAGTAAGCATAAAGTCTTAAATTTCAAGTACATTGGCCAGAGGCCATCGTAAACCTGTTGGGGCAGCTAATGAGTAATTGTTGATGCATGCTTAAATCTCTATCAGCTAGTCAGACTGCAAAACCATGTGGCACTGGCTGTATGTATGTAGTTAACATTTCATTTAGTTTCAAAAATTATGAAGACGGGCACCTTATAGAATAAGTTTTAGTACATTTATGTAGTGTACATCAGCTTCTACTTCAGCAAATGATCCGAACTTTACTTTAACGTTAATTGATGGAACACATTCACGCGTATTGTTTATGCTTTCCAATAACAAACCTTTACAGTTTGGACTACTTCATGTCGTTAGTACAGAAGACCACAGCATGGTGTAGTAATTAGATGTTGCACTCATAAACCGAAGGCTGCAGGATAGAATCCTGGGTAAGCATTCTTTTGCAGTTTTTTCTAATCCTATGTAACGGCGGAATTCACACAAACTCAGTCAATAACGAAAGAAAGCAAGGGAGAAAAAGTGTTATTATGCAGGTGAAATGGACATAGGTGACGGGTGCAATGTAACGGTGACGGACGTGTAAAACACACTCCGCACATGACCAGTTTAACGTTAGCAGCACACTGAATATTCAAAATCAAAATTAAAGACCTGTTGGGCTGTGGCCCAACAGGAAAAAAGCAGATGGGGTAAACTAGAAACTTGAAAAGGATATTGTCTAGAAAGCCAATGTTATAAAACCTCTTGACTGATTGAGTATTTCTGACACGCGTTTCCTGTCTTCAAACTGCTTGGAAAAAACGACCGTTAAAATGACTAACAATGGGTATGTAATTAACACAATTAAAAATCGACAAGTTAATAAGTTAAAATTAGTATCTTTACGGCGGTTTACATGATTTCCTTTAAGCTCTATTTTCATGACATTCTGTCTTGACACCAACTATTCCATTTTGATTCTGAACAGATCTAGCAAATATTAGTTGCGCTTAAGGGGGTAGTGTCGCGAAAGCAGTCGATTTTGCGCGACTGTAAAACTTGTTCAGTAAATTGTTAGAAATTGTTCTTTCTATATTTTAAAAATCTGCTAAAAGGCAAATTATTTTGCCAAGTTTCAGCAAAATTGGTGCAGCATATAGTTTGCAATAAAGTCTCAAAGTCGGAAAAATGACGGAAAAAAAACCTATTCACATTCCATTTTTTAGTCACATTTATCAATTTTTCTGTTTAGTTTTTTTACACAGACTAATAGCACATATGTTGTAGTTTACGCACACAAAATTTAGTGCAGATTACTGTAGCGGCTGTGGAGTAATACTAGTTTGAACTGTGAAGGTGTACTTAAACTGTAAATTAGTAACAGCAATAATGATAAATTGTGGAAAATCTAGACGCTTATTTTCAAATCAGAAGAAAAACGAACCTTCAATTTTCTTTTTTCTTATTTGTCGCAAAAAATTGTGCGTCCACACATGATGGCCAGTCTGATATCTGGCTTGATTTTTCGAACTTTTATGTCCCTATTGTGTGATGTCTGGCTTACTAATGACGATTGGTCCAAAATATTTGTCAATATTGATAGTGTGACGTCTGGCAGTAATTATTTGATACCATACAGCGTTGGACTAGCTTCTCATTGCATGTACTACTTCAAAACAAAAAGTTCTATTTGCACAGCCTTTGAGCAAAGCGACACTACCCCCTTAATAAAACATTTGGTTTCCACTCAGTAATTAGGAAACAAACAGATCAGATGATGATCTATTAATGAGATGACATTTATGGATGTTTTTTAACTAAAATCTGACCATAAATTGCTGAATCCTGAAATAAATCAGATGGCGTCATTTTTGTGACTACTTGCGGTGAGAAACGCGTGTTAGCGAACACGAAATATCACATTAGGTGCTACAGTGCTTGTTCCATGTGCTATATGCGCTATTTGCGCTATAAGCGCTATTGAATTTGCTATTTGCGCTATTTGCGCTTTTTGTGACTGCTATTTGCGCTATTTGCGTATGTGTTAGCGTGTATAGCGCAAATAGCGGAGAGAGGGGTGGGGGTGTTTTTTTTTTTGGGGGGGGGGGGTGGGTGGGGCTGGGGGGCTCTTTGAGCTGGACACAATAATAGCGCAAATACCGCAATTAGCGCTTAGGGTGGGGGGCGGGGGTAAAATCCTGTGTCCTGTGTACGCTTACACGCGACCTCTACCCTACTTGCTGCAGTCCTGATTTTCGAAATTGTTTTCAATTGTCTCATGGTTCAGCAATTTTCGGTCAGACTTTAGACTTGGCCCTTGCATCGATTACGTGCAACCGTATGTCCGCTTCAAGTAAACGACATAAGTAATCACGCCACTATGAAATTATCGACTAGTATGTCAATCGCGAATAATGGCTAAAGTTAATCAAGAGGTTTTCACAGAAAATCATTTCAGAATGCTTTCTTGGTATCTAACGTAAACACGAGTATTGATTAAAGTCTGATTAATTGACATAAATAATGCGAAACAGGCTGTTTTCTGGATTTATTGGGTTGGCAGTCACGTGATTCACAACGGCAGCATTATTAGGTAGGTTCAACCTCATTATGATTTGTTACTTTGAAGAGTACATAATGGGAAAGAGTATGACACTTGCCATATTCGACCTTAGTAGTTGTGTAGCTACAGAGTAGTTCTCGTTGATCACAGAAAGTGATTCAATGAGCATCCGCGGTACTGATTCACTAAGTAGTTCAGCTTGTCAACGAGAGCTAGTCTGGAATTCCTATCAACCGACGCTTCGAAACGCTCCCAAAATGGTTTTCACTTCAGCGGATCTCCGGCAAAGCTTGGAAGTTCCAGTTTCGGAAGTCTTGCTTGAACTGGATTAAAACTGCCCAAGTACCATTCAGAGGGCGTTGCTTACTTTCCAGCAAAAGCTAAGCAAAAAAATTGTCACCAAAACCATTGACATCAGCGCCTCCTGCCAGCCGTTCGTCTTTGGGGATGAAATTCTTTGATAGCTTTTGAAGAATGAATTGTCCTTGGTTCAGCAATCCTAGAGTTTCAAAACTGAGATCTTCCCAGTTCGGCTCTAAATTCTTGATGATCTTGGCTACTTCGTCGGCATCTTCAGCTTGTACCCGCTCTGCATCTTTTAACCCTTTCCTTCCCACAGCGGCTTCAAAACTACTATTGGCACTATGTCACACTAGTGAAACCTGTCGACCTGATGTTTCACAGAAGCAGTGACTTCACGAGGATGCCTTAGGTATCCGAGTAAAGCGAGCTGGTGACCGCGTGGTCTGGCGTGCAGCGGATCAATTCCCAGCCAAAGCTTGGACTTAGTGCATTTAGAAAAATTCTGCTCTTTCCAGGTACCTTGTCTGACGACTTGTATGTAGTTCCACAGAGAGATTTCACACTTGGAGTCAATTCCTACAACGGATGCATTAAACCAAGAGTACATAATAGCGTCTCACTCTATATAGAAGAAAAGTGAGACACTCTTCTTTCTGCCTGTGTTATACCGCAGGCAGATGCGCTCGTCGTTTTCAGGCTACATGTTGACATTCAATGCAACATGTGACTGGCCAATCAGAAGCGAGCTCCGCTTCTGACACACAGGCAGAAGGCAGAGTGTCTCACTGTTCTTCTATATAGAGTGAAACGCTATTATGTACTCTTGATTAAACGGATTAGATTAACATTTGTTTTGTCAATAACTCATGCCATAGTTTAACTCACACGAAATTTGCGACAGAAATCATTTGTAGCATCTCCAGCTTGTTCACAAAATTTTAGATGTCTACCTCGAAATCGAGATTTGTTATTAAGCAAACAAATTTTAATCTAATCTGTTTAATCCATTTTAGAAATTGGCCCTTGGAGTAGACATTGGAACCAGTATTCAGTCAGGATTATCACAGCAACAAGTAGTCAAGTAGTTATAGACGGCAACAGGACCAGTCCAGGCATAGTCGTCCGGGGCGCGTCCGTCTTCTGCTTTTCCTGACACCAGAACTGTTGACACAATCCAACAGCTTATAATTAGAACACAAGACATCTAGATTGTATTACAGAAAATTATTGGTCTGAGACAAACTATATCAAAAGACAGTCATTATCAAATTTCAGCCTTTTAAAACTTTTAATCTGTAAAGTTAGTAACATTAGATGTTGGTTTCAACAGGATTCGACATCGAGACATGATAACAGTATGTTTATCCGTGAAAATTAGAGATGGGATCGGTTCCACTGAAACCGGATGGAACCGGAACCGGAACCGGAACCGAACCGGCAGCAATTTTGGAACCGGAACCGGAACCGGTACCGGAACCGGCATGGTGCCGGTTCCAACCGGTTCCATCATACTTTTCTTTGATCATTAATGATTTTTAACAGTTCTGTCTGTGCATTTTAGCTTTGCTACCGAACCTGCCATGGTTTATATAATATGTGCAGGCTTTTTATGAAACTTTTTTAGTTATTTTAATTTTTATCGAAAGTGACGTTATAGAAAGCCTATTAGATTGAGGCAAATCATAATTATTACAATTGAAGAAATTTGGCACCTCCATATACATCTGTTCTAGTAGTGTGCAAAGTTTCATTCGGATCGGCTTTCGCAGCTGACAGTAATCTTAAAAAAAATGAACACTATATTTCAGAAACCTGAAGTTTGCCTACACATACGTGCTTTTCCAAAAATTAAAACTAATTTTTAAAACTAAAATTCGTTGAGAAATGTTTCTGAAGCCAAAAAGTAGCTATCAAAACATTTGTTTGAAAAATAGTGTATTGTTGTGAATGTTGCGCAACGTATGTATTTTGGAACTTTTTAGAGAGGTTTGCCTACACATCCGACTTTTTAAAAAGTAGCAGCTTGCAATCTGCTGCATCAAACTGTTTTTATTAAAAAGTACGAAAAGCCATATAGAATTTTTTGCTATTTCGATTTGAAGATTTTTTCTCATTGAAAAATTTGTCAAATATTTAATTTGACCAAGATTTGACGTTATGTAGGTACATCAAATGAAAGCTAGGTTAAATTTTAAGATTTTTCATTCTTGAAATAACCAACGAAAACTTGACCAAACAATTTTGCCGCCCAAAGTCGATTATTTAGAGCGCCACCTTAAGTTTGGAGGAAAGGTTAGATAATTTTGTGTGGGCGCTCACATGCGACAGCAAATTTGACGGCGGAAAACAGTACAAAAGCGATTACATCGATTAGGTACTTCTTTGCATGACTTAAATATTCAAAATTCATGCTATTTTGTCAATTATAAAGTCATCAGACCGTAAAAAACATACGTAAAATATAAATATTGAAGAAATTTACGTAAATAATAAAAAGTGGAACCGAATTTGGAACCGGGAACCGGCAATTTTCTTGAACCGGAACCGTAACCGGAAAAGGTACCCTGGAACCGGAACCGGAACCGGAACCGGTAAAGTGGAACCGGTCCCATCTCTAGTGAACATCTGACATCTTCAGACGCGTAAACACGAAAGTACAAGCGATATATTAATCTTTACTAACAATTAATAGCGAAATGAGCACAAAAATATATACTTCATCAGAGGCAAGCAGACAGATTTAAAGTTTTAGATTACGATAATAGTTTATTTTCAAAGTCTTCCCACTTCACTTTCAAATTTGTGAAGTATTTCTTTTCCTTCCGCACCTAAAAAACAATTAAATATTTGTAAATACTAGTAGATAATAATACTTGTGCCTTACTTGTACATTACTTGTACATACTTATTTTAATACGTAACCAAATCACTTGAACTAACTACAGTCTGACCAAGAGTACATAATAGTACATAATAAAATAGAAGAAGAGTGAGACACTCTCCTTTCTGCCTGTGTTATAGCGCAGGCAGATGCGCTCGTCGTTTTCACACCACATGTTGACATTGTGTGCAACATGTGGCTGGCCAATCAGAAGCGGAGCTCGCTTGTGATTGGCCAGCCACATGTTGCACAGAATGTCAACATGTGGCGTGAAAACGACGAGCGGCGTCTGCCTGCGCTATAACACAGGCAGAAAGGAGAGTGTCTCACTTTTCTTCTGAATAGAGTGAGACACTATTATGTACTCTTGGTCTGACCAACAAGCATGTGACAAAACAGGTAGTGTGAATTTTGTGACTACTCGCTGCACTCTTGATGCTTGCAATTCGTTCTTTTCGTAATGAAATAGCGTGTTTCTTTTTGTCTCAGGGTGCAGCATTATTTGGTCAGACTTTAGTTTCCCTTATATGCTGAAGCAAACTCGACCTTTCTTTTGTCATATTTGGATCAGGCTTATGCAATAACGAGTTTTTAAATCCAGTTAATCTAATTCAAATAATCTCTTAATCTTAATCTAATATTCAAGTTAATCTCCTCTTTGGATTAAGGGGATTACCAAAGGACAAAATGGCATGAGAGGCGTCTTCGCGGACTTCGGGGAGAGGATCACAGCAAGCCAGGAAAGCCAGCGCACCCAAGGAACGGCGGGCCTAAACAAATAATAAAAAAATCAATAAAAAATAAATAAAAAACCTGACTTTTGTGCCACATTGCCGAAAAAAATTTGAATGTATGTCAACACAATGAAATTATTAATCACATTTCTTAACTTCTGTTGTACAAGCACCCTTACCTTATGTAATAATACAAACATAATACCTAGTGGTAGGCGGAGCTTAGCAATGATTGGCTGCAAACTTTTTAGTTGGTATCACTTGGGTGAATTTTTAGGGTATCTGAAATAGGGTTGCTAGCGGATCCCCATACATCCATATTGAGATAGGCTTATAAAATTTTTTGTACAAGCGAAAGGTGTTAAAAAAGCTGTGATAAATTTTATATAAATTCATAGCCAGTGTCATGAGCTATGCAAAAAACAAAGTTTAATCTAATCCGTTTAATCCACTTTAGCAATTAGCCCTTAGAGCCTATCGTAGGATACTTGTAGCAAAGCCAGTCCCCTTGCGGCAGCCCTCCGGGTTAGTGGGTCTCCATGTTCCAGCAGACTCAGATAGCTATTGATGAGGTCCTCGCGAAATGCCCCATTGGCTGGTTCCAAATAGTCCACTATAAAATAACAAACCACAATAAAAATGTGTATTAAATTATGCATTTAGTTAATCTTGAGCAGTTGCAATACAAGAGGAGAAAAGCATAAGGCAGTCTTAGCTCAGTCTTGCTAAACAAAGTCTAACCGCAACATTTAAACCTATGTATGTACATATGTACTATGTACGTGTAGAATTTTTTGTTCAGATGTTCTCAATTACTCAAATAAAACGGATTAGACTTCTTTACGTTAGACTGCCTTTTTGCATTCCACCAGTTGTACTCGAGAGAATGGCCGAAAATTGTCGATTTCGACTAACAGTTGCATGCCGTATATTTTAGCCGCCGAAAATCCTATATAATCACGCCTCTAATGGTGCATATTATAAACCTGTGGCTTGATTATTTCCAATTGTTCTGGCTGAACGGACATACGGCTGTATTTATGAACCGACCCTTAGGTATTGTTCAAACACACCCAGTATAGATGGCTAAAAAGCTAAACCATGAAAATTGCATACACAACATAAGAACCACCCATCTCTGAATCTGCAGACCAGCGCTCTACCATTTAAGCTTCTAGGCCAATACTGACCTGGCATTAATCGCTTCAAGTATCATAGCACCTCTAACAGACAACTGACCCGCAAGATGTCGTATTTTGTTGTTACTGCTGAGCAGCAGTTTTGCGATGGTCCTAAGACATTGTGGCGGCGGGGGCACTGACACAGCAGACAGACGACGCATAACCTCGCACATGCTGGACCAATGGCCTGAGTTCAGCTGCAGAATGATCCAGGCTAGAATTGAGTAATTAATAAATCACTATTAAATAATTTTAGTAGGTAT
Organism: Trissonchulus sp. WLG1_4; assembly: GCA_030248245.1. NCBI lineage: Eukaryota > Metazoa > Nematoda > Enoplea > Enoplida > Ironidae > Trissonchulus > Trissonchulus sp. WLG1_4. The sequence goes on along the minus strand of JASANF010016550.1, from coordinate 3,825 downwards.
TAAGTAAGTTCGAGGAAGTTCATGTAAGTTTGAAGCAAGATTTTTTGAAAAGATTGAAGTGTCTTAGAATTTTCTTCAGCTTATACACCTATATTCACTACTTCATCTACCCTATGGCATTCAAAAAACGAACTAAAGCTTATATGAACTTTTAACATATCATATTAATTTAATGCTCTATTGCACAATGGACGTCTTATGCAACAGTCTCATACATTGTTTCATATTAGCATGGTATGTCCATTTTTATTTTATGCAGGTAATTGTCTGTGTAATTCCCTGTTTTTTGTCTTTTGGTAATGAATCAATGAATCAATCAGTCATAAACACCAATAAAAAATGGCATAATGGTTATATTAATGTAAAACGAACCATATCCTAAGATTTTTGCACAAATTATCAAAATGCAAGTTGCACATTTTGGCTCACTTTCATGCGCAAGACTGTCCACAAATGAGGGCATGTGTTTGTGTTGGAAAAATGTGGCAAACTGGAGAATAGACACGCACTTGGTTGACCAACGGCCGCGGTCACACAACACGTAGAGACATTGGCCGAACACTGAAACAAAAGAATAATTCACTGTTACATGGGTGGCGTGATTATTTCGTAATTTTGTCGGCTGAACGGACATGCTGTGAGTATGAATCGACCCTTATATTTAGGACTGTCTCATATGTTGAGATTATATATTTTATGTCGCGCCTTTTGAAACAAATCCTTGTGATTTCGCAACAGCAGTAGGACAAATGCAGAAAAATCAAACCAAGAAATACTAATAAGTTTACCCTAAAACAAATTTAACATGGACTTAACTGAACATGAACAACTTACATAACATGATTTCATTACGAAAATAACAAATTTCAGTTATCAGTTTCAGTTGGAACCAAGGGTATTTTCAAAAAACCCAAATACATTTTGCCAACTAACCTTTTTGGACTAAATCAGGGTATTTCTGTTCCACTAGATATCCATAGAATGCCTCCAGTGAGTTTTGCAGCACCGGCAAACTCTGACACAGACCCATGTCCGAATCCGAAAGACCGCCCAGCCACAAAAGTTGGAGGTCTTCGCTCAAATCTAGCTGCTGGAGAACTGAAAATAAAAAACAAGCTAGTTAACAGCCAAACGCACAAAAACGAATTCATACTTACAGCCAATAATAGGTAATTAAATCATATCATAATAATTATATATATATATATATATATATATATATATATATATATATATATATATATATATATATATATATATATATAATATATATGTACAGTGCAGTGGAAACAAGTATCTAAACTTATCGGCGTACAACGAGGTTCATAATGACGAATAATAGCGTGACGGTAGGTAAGTGACCAACAACCTTGTTCGTTCATGAATTATCCAAAGCAATAACATCTACCCATTTCGTAACGAATCAGGCTATATTTTGTAATGAAATTATGTGCAAATCATATGAAAACGTTCGTAAAACCATGGTTTCATAAACCACTTTTGCGAACAAATTCCCTGATTACCATGATGTAAGCTTGGCAGCGTAGGCAATGAACGAGCCAGATCGGCCAAAATACGAACGTGGCCAATTTCTTGGGCTAATTTTGCTTCGGCCTCAGTCACTCGGTGTTTCAAAGGGCCCACAAATGTCAGCTCCTAAACGGAAAGTTTTGTAAATTACAATTTACAAAACTGTAAAGCACACTCGGGTTTACTTTGAAGTCAGCCAAAGGTCAATTTTATTACTGGACTTATGAACTAAGTAAACATCTTCCGCTATTTCAGCAAATATGGAACTGTAAAAACCCTATTATTGGCTTACAAGCCTAAGTGTAAACGTGCTATAGAAGTCTTATACAACTTAACTAAATCAAATCAACTCAAACCATTTTTTTTCAAAATCCAGTGGACCAAACGGTGTTAGAAAACAAAGAAAATAATCGAAATATATGTATAATAGAACTAATGACCAAACAAATTTCAAACTCTCATCATTACTATTCTTGCTCAAAGCTGATTCTAGTGGAGTGTGCATACACAGCGCCGACCACATGTGGCAACGATCAACTTGCATTAATTACTGCTACTTAAATACGCGACATAGACCACTTTAAAAAGATTACGGTAGTTAACTCAACTTAATATTAAACGCGGCGATTATTTGTAAATACATTGAATGTTCGCTAGGTTTTAATAGAACAAAGCAATGTTGATACTTACACTCAACAAGGTTTCGATTCGTTTTAAATGATGTTCCACACAAAGCTCCAGCTGTTCTGAATATTCGCTGCTAAAATGCAGTATAAGATTCACACTAATTGTAAGTATCGATCGATTATCCATCATCAGCGTAAACAAATGCAAAAATTTTATGAAAAAATTACATTAAAAACTATATATTAGGTAAACAACATAACCGTGAAAATGTGGTTGAAAATAGAACCGTAATAAAGTCACTAAAGGACTATTCACACGAGGGCGCATGAGCGGGCGCATTGCATGGCGTACGCCATGGCGTACGCCATGGCGCATGAGCGGGTGCATGAGCGGGCGCATGAGAGGGCGCATGAGCGGGCGCACACGCACACTTGCCCACTGCATTGTGTGAAATAATGCAGCAGGCTGTGTGAAAATAGAATGCCCCCGCTCAGACAATACACACAAGCACAATGCACAAAATGCACACAATGCAGTAGGCAAGTGTACGTGTGCACCCGCTCATGCGCCCTCTCATGCGCCATGGCGTACGCCACGGCGTACGCCACGGCGTACGCCATGGCGTACGCCATGCAGCAAAATGAGCCCTGTGTAAATTGGCCTTAAGAATGGTTTTTATTAGTGAAGTTCACGTTAAACATAAAAAACTAAATAATAGATTGTAATAGTGAAGAGTTTAAAAGCATGATATATCATCCGAAAAGTTATTATAGAATATCAAATCAGTTTAGTAATATTAAGAGCACAAAAAATATAAAAAAAGTATCTGAAAGTGCGCTTTTTCTACACTAATCAGTGCGAGACGAATGTAGGGCCAGTACTAGTATACATATATAACCTGTATTTATATATATTTGAAATTTCGATTTAATTTTAGTGTCACCGACCAAGATGAAGATAATTCGTCGTCAGCCATAGATCCGTCTTCAGGAACGCATTTGCCTAAACCAGACCCATTGGCCCGATGCGGGACAGAGGCCTGAAAATGAACCAGTTATTTCCTAAACTTTCAGTCACTACAGTGGAATGCATAAAGGCAGTCTTATGGTCTTATACACTTATAGCCGTGTCGCTAATAACGGAAACGACACCAACTACAATCTATGCATTGTAGATGATTTTTTGTGGAATTAAGGACTGCGAGACATGAAGGCTGTGGTGTAGTGGTTAGCATTCTTGACGTCGACACAAGCAGCCAGCGTTCGATTCTATGTGACTAGATTTCATTATTACGTTTTTTTTATAAACTGTTTTTGTGAACTAGTGCAAAATGCAATATCCAATTATAACCGACCCTCAGACAGACGTGTCACGTCACAATATGCCGACCTGTTCCACTGCCATGTCTAGAGCACTGAGCTGTCGATCCAGCTGATCCAGAGTATGGCCTCCAGAAGAGTGTATGTTGGCGCCGGCAAGTCTATCCATTCGCGCGCGCAACCTTTGTATAGCCACTCGCAGGGCTGACATACGACCGTCCTGTGAACTTTGGCCACTACTTGAGGCGAGAGATTGACAGCCGCTCAGAGAAGGACGTGGAGCCGCAGCGAGACAGTAGAGGGTCATCGTTCTGAAACAGTAAACAAATTCATATACACATGCACCAGG
>JASANF010016548.1:0-24229 GCA_030248245.1 Trissonchulus sp. WLG1_4 | reverse complement strand
CCAAACGTGTCACTTCACCGGGTCACTAACATGTTTTTCAAACGGTGTGTGTGCGTCCTTGATTAAGCACTGACGGTGTGTCATTTGACACATTTGAGGTTTAAAAAAACAACTTCAACGTTTGTTTCTTCATATTTTCCTATCACCTATTGGTATCGGCGCTGCAGCCAAGTTTAAAATGTCACAACTCACAGTGAGGTAGCTTCTGTTATCATTTTTCGTACAAATAATTTATTGTTTTCTAGATTGGCTGTGATTACCACAAATCGCTATCAATAGTTCAATCTCTGTGGCACATGGCAGTGGCAAACCAGTCAGCACAGCATTGGACTGAACCAGATGGTGAAAAGATTAACTATTTGGAGCTTAACCGAACTGACTGTATGCTTACCTACAGTAGTGTCAGCATATAACTCAGTACGGTTATCTGCTTTATTTCTGAGGCTTTGGGTACATTGCAGGAAGTTAATGGGACGTACCTGTTTTTTCATCACTTTAATACCCAAGCCACCAGGCTCATATGTCTTAAAGACACCAGAAAAAGTTTTGCTCAGCTTCTGGGGAGATTTGGCAGAATAATTTCGGCTACTATATATTTTCATACGGATTAGTCTTGCCTATTATAGCCTTGTTCATGCAAAAAAATCTGAAATTGTGCGGGGCAGTTTTCTTGAAGATGTTTAGGGTCAAAACAATAATACAAAGACAAACGATACGTTACGATAACAGTATATACTTTTAGGTTCCTGTCCGCCATGGTGTATCTCCTATTGGCCGTGGTTTACTCGCTATTTGCGACCATTTCTTGTTTGGTCAATAATACAGTAACAGACGAGGTGTTTTTTGACGTCCGCATCAATGGGGACAAAAATGTTGACGACTGGGAGGGTCGATTTATCGTGGGTGTGTTTGGGGATGCCGTGCCGATGACTGCCTTCAATTTCCTCAGTCTTACCAAAGGATTCCAGCATGGACATGTGGGTTTCTGAATTTGCAGTGGTTAAGGTGGCGCTGTGAATAACTGACTTTGGGCGATAACATTTAGTCGCGTTTTTAGGCCGTGCGTGTTCGAAAAGTTTCCTGCTGTCCAGAAGTTAATTAGAAGGGGCTCAGAAAACCTCAGCTATAGTTCCTGATAAGGGGGCTACAGTTTTATGATGTTGCTGCCAGCAAGAGTTTTGTTAAATGCAGCTATAAATATCTGTATGACATGGCGGTCCTTAGTTTTTACTTTGCTACAATCAAGGAGTTATTAAGTTGGTAATACAAGAACATAAAGCCAATGCACCAAATTACCTACGGTGTTGTCGTCGTCATGTTGATTTGTAGGCATAGCTTATAACCCAGAGGACCTTTCATAAAAAAGTTGGATATTAACTCATTTTGTTCATTTTTTCGGTTTGGTTCACTTGCATTTGCAACAATGTCTGTTGCATTCAAAGCTTTCCCGTTCGTTTATTACAGCCATTTCACAGACGGCTCATTTACTCCATGGTTTACGCCATGGCGCATGGAAGGGCGTAGGAGGCAGGCAGACAAGATTGGATAATTAGAATATTAACGCAAAGAATCCAACACTGCTGCTGCATTGTATACAAAGAATACGACCGCTCGTGAGCTGTGAGCTCGCTCGTACGCCCTTGCGATGCGCTATGGCGTAAACCATGGAGTAAATGAGCCGTCTGTGAAATGGCTGTAATAAACGAACGGGAAAGCTTTGAATGCAACAGACATTGTTGCAAATGCAAGTGAACCAAACCAAAAAATGAACAAAATGAGTTAATATCCAACTTTTTTATGAAAGGTCCTCTGGGTTATAAGCTAGCCTACAAATCAACATGACGACGACAACACCGTAGGTAATTTGGTGCATTGGCTTTATGTTCTTGTATTACCAACTTAATAACTCCTTGATTGTAGCAAAGTAAAAACTAAGGACCGCCATGTCATACAGATATTTATAGCTGCATTTAACAAAACTCTTGCTGGCAGCAACATCATAAAACTGTAGCCCCCTTATCAGGAACTATAGCTGAGGTTTTCTGAGCCCCTTCTAATTAACTTCTGGACAGCAGGAAACTTTTCATACGCACGGCCTAAAAACGCGACTAAATGTTATCGCCCAAAGTCAGTTATTCACAGCGCCACCTTAACCACTGCAAATTCAGAAACCCACATGTCCATGCTGGAATCCTTTGGTAAGACTGAGGAAATTGAAGGCAGTCATCGGCACGGCATCCCCAAACACACCCACGATAAATCGACCCTCCCAGTCGTCAACATTTTTGTCCCCATTGATGCGGACGTCAAAAAACACCTCGTCTGTTACTGTATTATTGACCAAACAAGAAATGGTCGCAAATAGCGAGTAAACCACGGCCAATAGGAGATACACCATGGCGGACAGGAACCTAAAAGTATATACTGTTATCGTAACGTATCGTTTGTCTTTGTATTATTGTTTTGACCCTAAACATCTTCAAGAAAACTGCCCCGCACAATTTCAGATTTTTTTGCATGAACAAGGCTATAATAGGCAAGACTAATCCGTATGAAAATATATAGTAGCCGAAATTATTCTGTCAAATCTCCCCAGAAGCAGAGAAAAACTTTTTCTGGTGTCTTTAAGACATATGAGCCTGGTGGCTTGGGTATTAAAGTGATGAAAAAACAGGTACGTCCCATTAACTTCCTGCAATGTACCCAAAGCCTCACAAATAAAGCAGATAACCGTCCTGAGTTATGCTGACACTACTGTAAGCATGCAGTCAGTTCGGTTAAGCTCCAAATAGTTAATCTTTTCACCATCTGGTTCAGTCCAATGCTGTGCTGACTGGTTTGCCACTGCCATGTGCCACAGAGATTGAACTATTGATAGCGATTTGTGGTAATCACAGCCAATCTAGAAAACAATAAATTATTTGTACGAAAAATAATAACAGAAGCTACCTCACTGTGAGTTGTGACATTTTAAACTTGGCTGCAGCGCCGATACCATTAGGTGATAGGAAAATATGAAGAAACAAACGTTGAAGTTGTTTTTTTAAACCTCAGATGTGTCAAATGACACACCGTCAGTGCTTAATCAAGGACGCACACACACCGTTTGAAAAACATGTTAGTGACCCGGTGAAGTGACACGTTTGGGACAGTGGGATATGGGACACACATAATCTGGCAAGTTGCGCTTAACTGTTGAAGCACACTCTGGACACATAGGGTGGATTTCACCACGGTGGCTTTTAAAAACCATGGTTTTACATAGGTGTGCATATGATTTGCACATAATTTCATTACGAAATATCGCATGATTCGTTACGAATTACGTAGATTTTCTAAAACCATGGTTTTTGCCAAGTTGAAATTTCAGCAGAATAAAAACCTGCTATGTCGCAGGTTTGAAATTTCAACTAAAGCTAAAACCATGGTGTAATAAAATCTAGGAATTTGTAACGAATCAGACGATATTTCGTAATGAAATTATGTGTAAATCATATGAAAACGTTAGGTACGTAAAAAAATGGTTTACCTAGTAAAACCACCTTTGTGAAATCCACCCATATTGTCTAAAAACTGTACGACCTGAGGACGCAGACCGTTTGAAAAACTGCACATGAGCACAACACGCTTGAGGTTGAAATCGTAAACCGCCTCTCTTAAAAAATCTAAAGTCTGACAAGAAAAAACTGCGTTATAAGGCCTATTCACACGAGGGCGCATTGCATGGCGTATGCCATGGCGCATGAACGGGCGCATTCTATTTTCACACTGCCTGCTGCATTATTTCACACAATGCAGCATGCAAGTGTACGTGTGCGCCCGCTCGTGCGCCCGTTCGTTCATGAGCCAAGGCGTGCGCCATGGCGTACGCCATGGAGCAAAATGCGCCCTGCTGGGGGTGGTTGCACCAAATTATATACAAATCTTACAATTGTAACAATTGTAAGTGCAAAATCAGGTGATTCGTTACGAATTCATTATATAAATTCATTACGAATCACCTGATTTTGCACTTACAATTGTTACAATTGTGAGATTTGTAAGTTGGTGCAACGACCCCCTGGGGCCTGTTGCTCAACTTTACAAGTCTTACAATTGTAACAATTGTAAGTGCCAAATCAGGTGATTCGTAATGAATTTATGTAATGAATTCGTAACGAATCACCTTATTTTGCACTTACAGTTGTTACAATTGTAGGACTTGTAAAGTTGAGCAACAGGCCCCTGGCCCTACTTATGTATTTATCTTAAGTGGCATGACTTCTGCGACTACTTGCCGTACTTTCCTGATAGTCAGAAACACAATCTATTCGTTCCGTAACGAAGTCACATGTTTCGGTTTCTCAATTGGCGCACCTATCTTTGTCAGACTTTGAAACACGGGTGGTTGGAAATGGAATATAGTTTTAGCACCATCTCACGAACACAGCGTGAATCAGATAGATATGCATAGATGGAATATGGAATAACTTTTAGTACACTGTCCGTGTATTGCACGTCTACCTAAGCGAATGCTTCGAGCTTCACTGACCCAGAATGACATGACACATGCATCCACGCGGTATAGAATTAGTAATTTTTCCGACAACAAACAATTGCAGTTTGCACTATGTAGTTCTTGCATATCGTAACAATGTACGATATCGTAATAGCTCTAAACAAAGACGACAGCATCGTATAGTGGTTAGAAGGTGTTACTCTGAAACCGAAGGCTGTAGGATCGATTCCCGAGGAAGAATTTTTTGGACATTTTTTACCATGCCTACGAAACGACGGAAATTACAAACCCAGTACACTTACACTGAAGCAAGCCAGCCAAGCATTTACATAATATGTAGGGAAAATGAAGTAGACGGTTGGGATTTAACGGTGGCGAACGTGTAAAACATACTCCGCACATGAGCACTTTAACGTTAGCAGCACGCTAGGATTTCAAAATCAAAATTACAGACCTGTTGGGCTGTCGCCCAACAGGAAACAAGTAAAAGTTTACTGCAAAAGTAGTTCAGTGAGTGAGAAATTAGAAGGGTTAACGTTTGACAACATTAGGCCTGTTGCGCATTAAAAACTAATCGCAAACAAAAAGTACGTAAATATTAAGAAGAGCATGACACTTTTCATATTATGTCTTGGAACAGTCGTCCATGGTGAGGTCTGAGAGTCACAATTCCAGAGAAAATATCAAACGCGGCCATTTTATGTGGACAAAATTATATGAAATCATGTTATTCATTTGCACAGATTTACTACTTAGTCGTTCCAAATTCACACATACAAAAATTGATAAACACGCTCTAATGTAAAAGTAGAAAACCGCGTCTGTTGATTAAAGAGTTTCGTAACTCAGTTGCTGTATCTATATTCCAAAGAAAATAAAACGCAGACAGTTTAATTTTCGAAACAACACTGCGTTCATAAGCTATATGAGTACAGATCAGCGTTACATAGATGACAAAAAGTAAAACTCACAAAAAGCAACATTTGTTTTTAGTACTAGTTAACAAAGCAACTATTGGGCAAAAAATGTGCAAAAAACTGCCAATTAAAAGTTAAAAAATAAAGCCTGAATTTTCAAAAAGAGCCGAAACCCGGGATCGAACCAGGTACCTTTAGATCTGTAGTCTATCGCTCTATCAACTAAGCTATTCCGGCTTGTACTTTCTTTCCTTAAAAGTCTGTAACTATTGATGACTGATAAATACTATGTAGCGTGAGATAACATTTATTTTGATGTGTCAACCTGATTTCCAGAGATAATCATTGGTAAACCATTATTTCTTAAAACGTATAAAATTCTTGTGAAAAGGAAGTCTCGTGTCACAATGTGTGCTAAGTGATGATTGCTAAAACCACGATTCCCCTGCACGGTTCCAATAAATTCAATATATCAGTTATTTATAGTGACGGTCACGAAGCGGTGGCTCAGATAGTAGAGTTTCTGATTATTAATCTGAAAATTGACGGTTCGATTCCTTCTCCGTTTTTTTGAAGCTTCAATTTCATCAGTTTGAGATGGATTTAATGCGCTGTTATTATATGCATATAATAGATTATATAGGTAGTGCAGTGCATATAACATGGCGTTATCAGCAGTCTGATGACCGACACATTACTACAGCAAAGTTAAGAAATAGGAAGAGTATGACACTCTTCCTATTATGCCTAGCAGCGCGCGTCCAATGCGCAGCGCGAAATAGGCCTTTTATGTACGGTTTTGAGGGGGGGGTACCCCCCCCCTCAACTGAAGACCCCGTACTCAACTGAGGGGGGGGTACCCCCTACTCAGTTCGATACCCCGTGCTCAACTGAGGGGGGGGTACCACCCCCTCAACTCAGCACCCCGTCTTCAGTTGAGGGGGGGGTACCCCCCCTCATTTCAAGACACTGACAAAGTCTTTGCGCTACCCCCCCCCTCAGTTCAGTACCCCGTCTTCAGTGAGGGGGGGTACCCCCCCCTCAGTTCAGCACATCAACAAAAGTCCTTGTCAGTGTCTTGAAATGAGGGGGGGGGGGTACCCCCCCTCAACTGAAGACGGGGTACTGAGTTGAGGGGGGGTACCCCCCGTCAGTTGAGTACGGGGTCTTCAGTTGAGGGGGGGGGTACCCCCCCCTCAAAACCGTACATAAACGGGCTATTTCGCGCTGCGCATTGGACGCACGCCCGTAGGCATAATAGGAAGAGTGTCATACTCTTCCTATTATGTACTCTTGAAGAGTGTAAGAGCAAACACACGCACACAACACAAAAGGTAGGCATGCTGTCAGGTATGTAAGTGTGTTAATTTACAGATTCTGCAAATCCTATACAAACCAAGTATAAAGTACCTGTTGCGCTGTGGCGCAACAGGAAAAATGCTGGACCCTGCGATAAAAAGAAATACGCCATTTTCATTACGAAAGGAACTAATTGCAAGCATTAAGAGTACAGCGAGTAGTCACGAAAATCACGCCACCTGTGTAGTGTTTTGTCTCAGGGTTCAGCAATTTTTGGTCAGACTTTAGTTCATCGATGACAATATGTTCATAATAAATTAATATCATCCCTCAGTTGAAACTTGAAGATCTGGTGTTAAGTTTTTGGTGTTTGCCTTGTGGCTTCAGATAGATTGCCCTGGTCCGAGACCGAAGTGTGACTCCCCCGACTAGAAGGAAGGGCCTACGTCGCTCACTAAGCCTGGAAAGAACGTAAATCCTAAAAATACACTAGAAACTACGCTACCTGAGCTAGAAACACAGAAAAACCACGAAAAACTAGATAGAATATTATTTATTGGATAAAGCGAGACATTTCAGGCAGATACAAACAATTTGGGGCAGAATAAAAACAACGGGCCGCAGCCGAGAGAATACAACCAAGTACCAACCAACACTAAAATTCGTAACAAAACTGTGTCGCCCTTGAGCCAAGCACTTCACGTCAATTTATCAAATGTGAATACGTTGAACATTATTGTTATTATAAAACTTCGTTAGACGTAATTTTGACCATTATAAACACGTTATTCACATTAATCACCTTTCTTAGACATACTTCACACTGGAACCACAAGTTAGAGAAATGGACTGTCGAAGACATTATTAATTCCAAGTATGGTTGCTTGAATTATTTGCTTTAATTATTAATACCCACCTTTAATTTCAAGAACAATTTTTAATTGATATTAAAATTGAAAATAATTTGCCGAAAAACTGACAACGGTACTGAAATTTGAAACAACGTGATTGAAATTGAGAGTATACTTCCAATTACAACACTAATTGTTAGCTTACTAGACCAATTCACAGGTCTCCAGGTGCCGGAACCGGAACTGATACTTTTCATGTGTTTGATCACTTACTTAACCTTATTTCGTCAATAAAGCAGCGTCAGTTAAACGTAATTTATTGAAACTTGGCACACACCGAGGTACCGTATGTGAGCCATGTGGAGCAAAATTTCAGCCAACTATTCTCAATTTGTGTTGCGCTATTAGCAAAATTAATTTAAATCTAATCCGTTTAATCCATGTTAGGAATTGGCCCTTAGTGACATTAGTTCATATGTCAGTGATGGAACATCATTAAAACCTGATTGAGATCACAATTAATAATCAGTATATACTGCTATTTCGCCATATTTTACATTATATTGTCTCTTAGAGAGGTTGCAGCTAAATTCGGTTGACATCAAGTGTTCTGTTTGTCGGTTCGGCTAACATTTTCGAATAAAGTCCGGAGTCCTGTCCCAGGCATTAAACTTTGCCTTTTGACAATTTTCTCACAAAACATTCATGATGACTACATTTTTCACAACTTTACATAAATCATAACTATAAATCAATTAAATAAGTCAAAAGCCTTCTTTTTCGTTTTCGCAAAACATTGTTCTTGCTTAATGAAACAAGTTTAAAAAATCTAAAAACATGTCAAATTCCAAGGAAGTCATGTGCTTTTAGAGCCGCTTCCAAGTACACAACAGTGAACAGGTGATTGCAATAATAGGTCAACGACTTGGGCCGACATAGGCTTGGGACATGGCATAGGCCCATTACTCTTTTTCCTTATGAGCTGTTCACAAATTCGGATTAACTGGATTAGATTAACTGAATTAACTGTAATGGACTTTTAGTATCTTTCCAAGAATTCGCACGTTTATGCACTTGACACAGAAGACAAACTGTGTCTAATTTAAAAAAGATAGCATGCTTCCGTGTTGAGTTATTCCAGTTAATTCAGTTAATCTAATCCAGTTAATCCGAATTTGTAAACAGTCCACGGGGCCTTAGTTGAAAAGGCTTGATTGAAAATATTTGGGTAAAAATTGATGGCATTGAAATTGAAAATTAATTCGTTAAGAATTGAAGCAACTGTATTCTCAAGAATATCACTCGACATCAAGTTCATCATTAAATAAATAATTTCGGCGTTCATCAGCTGGAAGGCTGCTGAGCATTATTTAGTACAAGCAGAGATCGTAGTCTTTCTATTTCAGCCTGCAATTCGACCACTTTCTGAAAAAATAAGCATTGTCGTCAATATTAAGTTGCTATTAAGGGGCTACCAGGAAAAGTGAAATGTTTAGGATCTCCGATTCGCTTCAAATTTGCACACAATGTAGCCCCAAGGAAGGCGCACCGTAGATGCAATAAACTGGAAACAATGCTTTTGCCAATTTTTTACTAGGGGCTACCAAAATTTCAATTTTACGTGTCAATCATAGGCGCAAAAAAACGTTTTTTCTGCTCACGAAGCGTTCCTTTACTAGAAATTTTTGTTAATACTGACGAAGCTGATTTTTACATGATTCGATAGCCTAATGTCATATCTCAACCTCTATGAACCTCATTTTTTTAAATTTTTGCCCATGGCCTGAGCTGTGACGCTAAATGTAAAATCACTCACATTTGGCGGGCCAAAGAAACGGCCATTTTTTTACCATTCGACCTCGATTTTAAAATTGAAAATACATATAAAAATCCGGATCATACGACTTTGCGCTTACATGTGGGCTACTACGTGTCCCGAAAATTTGGGCCAAATTTAGTAAAAATAGCATATTTAGAAAAAAATTTAAAGAATGTAACTGTTCAAGTAAGCACTACTTTTAGGCTTTTGTACGCATTTTTGCCTATGTAAATACAATGACAAACGCACTGAAACAAAAGTGCACCTTCAAGCTTAATTGTTCTTATCTGAGGTTGGGGTGTCTTGGGGGAGTAACATATTATGTGAAAATAAGCAAAATTGGAGAACTTTGATTTTTGACCTGGGTACCCCCCCTTAAAGTGGCGCTTTGGGTAACTCACTTTGGGCGATAAAATGTTTCAGTAACATTTTCGTGGGTTGACTCAAGAACAAAAGTTGTTTCATACTCCATGTGGATGCAAACCTTTTTAAACTTTTCCTAAATACGTTCAGGAACATTAACGAAAAATCTGCTCTAATTCAAAGTGATTTCCCAATAGTTACTTTTTTGGCTTCTGAAACTACCTCAACAGGTATTAGTAATATACAATAATTACTAATTAGCTTGCAAAACACAGGTGTGGGCAAACTTCAGATTTCCAAAACTGAGCTGTAGGTTTTACGCTAACTGTCAGCTGCGAAATCGATCAGCACGACACTTTGCAAAACTTAGAAATTGATTACCGGTTTGGAAGAAACAAAATAATCATGTTCCAGTAGTTGAGCAGCACTGGGTCTGGATTTGGCATCAAATGATATCATGCTGAGAATTAATTCACTCTAAAATATCCGAAAAAACGTGGAAAGCCATATCTCAACGTTTACAAATTCAAATCGTTAAGTAGAGCTGAAATTTCGAAAAAGTAAGAGATATCCCTGGAGATTTTGACCTTCACAGTACTGTGCCAAAAATATTCGTGCTCGGACCTCATTTATCACTGTTCGTGAATAAAAAAAGAATTCACTTTGCACAATAAAACTTACTTCAACTGGCCACTGAGCAATAAATAATTGAGGCAATTGACTGCTTCTTAATTCCATCAGAAACTGCACTTTTTCCATATACGTCGCAAAAGGTTGAAATAATTCGGCAATTACAATTCCAAGACTGAACATATCTGCCTAAAAAACACCAAAATCTAATGAGCATCGAGTGTAGATTACATTACAAAAATGTGCTTGCCTCGCAACAAGCGCAGCAGCTTGGGAAAAGAAAGCAATCTGCTCAGCAAATTGGGCGCAAAAAGCGAATCAGCTAGTTAGTAGTTATATACATTGAACGACACCTTACAACTGCTACATGTCTTAAGGGGGTACTGTCGCGAAAGCAGTCGATTTTGCGCGACTATAAAACTTTTTCAGTGAAAGATAGGTCATTGTTCTTTACATATTCTAAAAATAAGTTTCAAGGCAAATATTTTTGCCAAGTTTCTGCAAAATTGATGCAGTATACAATTAGCAGTGAAGTCGCAAATTCGGAAAAATGACGTTTTGAAAACCTATTCACATTCGATAATTTCGTCACAATTACAAAACTTTTTGTTTAGATTCTTTACACAAAGTAAAAGCACATATGCTCTAGTTTATGCACACAAAATTTAGTGTCAATTGCTTGAGTGGTTGTGGAGTAATGCCTGTTTGAACTGTGAAACTGTGTGTAACATGTAAAGTACTCACAGCAATAATGATAAATTGTAAAAAATTTAGACACTTATTTTGAAATCAAAAGAGAAACGAACCTTCATTTTTCATTTTTCTTATATGTGGCAAAAAATTGTGCGTCAAAACATTACATGTAATTCACAAGATGGCCAATCAAAACATTACATGTACTTCACAAGATGGCCAATCTGATATCTGGCTTGATTTTTTGAACTTTTAAGTCTCTATTGTGTGATGTCTGGCTCACAAATGGTGATTGGTTAAAAATATCGGTAGATATTGGTAGTCTAGTGTCTGGCAGTATTTATTTGACACCATATGGCATTTCACTAGTTTCTCAGTGAACGTACAATTTCAAAGCAAAAAGTTCTCATTTTGCAGCCTATGAGCAAAACTGCTTTGGCGGCACTACCACCTTAAACTTATCTCTAATAAATCTGCTGCACTGATTGTGCTATATCTGCTATTTATTCTGCAACATCAGCAACAGCTGTGCACTACATTTTGAATGCTACTACAGCCTACACAAAAGAGCTAGACTAAGTCCTTCACAACGAAACTGCTAGCGCCAATAATTACACCAAGAGTACATAATAGTGTCTCACTCTTTATAGAAGAAGAGTGAGACACTCTCCTTTCTACCTGTGTTATAGCGCAGGCAGATGCGCTCGTCATTTCCAGCCCACATGTTGCCATTTTATGAAACATGTGAGTAGCCAATCAGAAGCGACCTTCGCTTCTGATTGGCTGGACGCCTGTGCACGTGCTCCAATCAGCACGCAGGTGGCCTCTAGTGCTCCAATCAGCACACTGGCCGCCATTACAGCCATTTCATTGTTAAATTTTGCCATGATCGGTCGGGTTGGGGGTTTTTTGTTTTTTTTGGTTCCGAATTGTATTTTGCCTTCATTTTTATCCCCGTTTTCAGGAATTATTGCTAATATGCGCTGACTATGATGTTAACTGGTAAGTTAAATGTGTTTTTGACAATTTTCAGGCAATAGCACGTGAGGCCGCCTGCGTGCTGATTGGAGCACGTGCACTGGCGTCCAGCCAATCAGAAGCGAAGGTCGCTTCTGATTGGCTACCCACATGTTGCATAAAACGGCAACATGTGGGCTGGAAATGACGAGCGCATCTGCCTGCGCTATAACACAGGCAGAAAGGAGAGTGTCTCACTCTTCTTCTATACAGAGTGAGACACTATTATGTACTCTTAATTACACACTTTAAAATCATAGTCGACTGAGGACCACTGTTCAGGAGCAGAATAGGTCACCGTTCCAACACCAGAGCTATGTCGTTGAAGCACTGATTGGGAATTGTGATCACAGGTGGTGACTGGTCGGTCGTGCAGGCAAGCCAAACCGAAATCACCCAACAACACTTGTAATGTACCATCTGATTTATCTCGCACAAATATGTTATTTGGCTAAAAGACAAATAAAACAGTAAGGTTGACAAATATAGTCAAGTTGAACAAGCTTACTAATGATTCATATTTACAGCCGTATGTCCATTCAACCTGCATGAATTTTAGCACTGAGCTGAGCCGGCACAAAGCCTGTATTATGAATCCACACATTTAAAAGGAGTCTGTTCAATTTTTAACTTGTGTGACTCAAATCACTACAAAAAATGGAACTTGGGCAGCTTTTTGTTCTTTTTCAGCAAGACAGACATGAATTTAATACAGTCCACACAATATTGATGAAAAACGATTGCTTAAGAACGTATCCAGAAATCGTTAGTCAGTCCTCACGACAGCAATCGACAATCAATACGTACACCTGAAATTCGTCCAATATTTTACGGACTAACGGAAATGATATCTACCTTGATGTCGCGATGAATAATTCCTTCACAATGAATATAGTCAAGAGCCTTGAGTAACTGTTTGAAAATCTGTTTGTTTGTACTTGGATTTACAATATTATAGACATCATCTAAAACACAAAAAATATTGTACAATAAGCAAATAAATAAAATAATAGAAATTACAAGCATCATTTACAAGTCTGACCATGTTTTATTCCCAACGAAGCAGAACCGTTAGATTTTGATTCATTTGACTTTGTAATGTTTTTTTATTTTTTACAAACTACAGGGAGAGCTTGGAGGGGGATAGACTGTAAAAAAATTAAAAAAAAATAAAATAAAAAAATCAACTCACAAAAAAGTGATCTAGTGCGCTAAGTAATACTTACGAGCAGGTAATTCATCGAGCTGTTTATTTCTTTGAGATACCCAATGCCGCAAAGTCATTGGACAAACTTCCATTTGTATGCACAGAACCAATGATTGACCCTGAAAAAATATCAATCAACAATAAAAAGCAACACACATCACATTTAATCCAACGGAAAAGGTGTTCATATTTCTAAACAGACTACCATTTTTCAAAAAAGACAAGGCAAACATGACCATACATTACCATGGGGGTCCAATCTGGGGGGGTCCTGTACCGACATTTTGACTACCCTTGTACCAAGTCAAACAAAAAGTGACCGTGTTTTAGCGAAACATTACCGATTTTTAAAAAATGTGCCCAAAATACCTTTTTTGGCGTAAAAATTGACATTTTTTGAAAATTTTAACCAAAATTTAGTTACAATTGCATAAATTTGTTAAAATTTCCCATATATACAAGCAAATTTTATAAAAATTTTGCTTGCCCTTGTACCGTGGCTCTAGTTTTGCTTGCCCTTGACCAAAATCAAAAATCTGGGGGGGGTCCCGGACCCCCCCCCCCGTGTTAAACTGTGAACATGACTGAAAAATTTACTAACCAACGTCGAATAGGCTGTGCAATTTTCACTAATCAGCGTTAGAACAGTCTGTCCTTCAGCCAAACCTAGTTTGTCCTAATGCCAGTAAAATATTACGTGGCAAAAATTGACTCTTTTCACTTGTTATTCCGCATCCATGTTATAAAAAAAGCTTTAAAAACTCAATCCAACTGCGTAAAACATGCACACTACTGCTTCAATTCTCATCATACAATCTGCTGAAACCACAAACCTGATTAATACTCGACTACGTCACCGAAACACGCATCTGAATGAAGACCAGAAAAAAAACATACAAAACTCATCATCGGTTGTAAACTGTTGGCGATATTATCAGAATCAATTAATGGCATCAGAGCTTTGTTTGAAAGAGAGTTGGGACTATCGTCTTCTGTAGTTGCACTTTGAGCTTTGACTTTAGCTTGCGGCGGAGTCGGAAAAGATCTTGAGCTGCAAGTATTCACAGTTTTGTTTGAATTTGAGCGTTTGAATGCTGGTCTGCTTGTAGTTGCTTGAAATGAAATGTCTGGAGAGGAAACGACTCGTCTCAAAGCATCAGGCCAACCGTCAGCATTTGTCACCGATTCTTCAAGACTAGATGCATCGCCCGAAGCTGCAGATCTAAAACAATGAAGTATTAAAACATCCAAGGGTCAAATCCTAAATGGATTAAACGGATTAGATTAAAATTTATTTGCCTAATAACTTATCTCAATGTTGAGGTATATTATGTCATAAGTTATTGGCAAAACAAATCCGTTTAATCCATTTTAGGAATTGGCCCCAAGTTCTAAAGTAGACGTAAACCAAGGTTTCAATTCAATCAACATGCTTTAAAACTATACTTAACAACTCTGTAAACAACACAGTAGATAAATTCGTTTGTTATTCGATGAATTTCACGGTTGAATCTAGGTTTTGAAACCACAGTTAAAACCGCGCTGTCGAACTCATTTTTTAAAATTTTCTTCCCACAGAACAGATTTTGCCAATAAACATCAACCCGCAGAGTCGATCACAACTAAACAGGTGCAATGATCAAAACCCAATCTTAAACCAACAATATATGAATCCACGTTAGACTTAACATAACTTAAATCAGACTTATATCTAACCTTACAGTTTTCTGGCAAAGCCAAAGTATGAAATTTTATCCTAGATATTTCAGTATCATACCCCTAGCCATGTGAGTCCACTGGTCAAAAACGCACAATCAAATGCAAAACTATCAAGATTAAAACATACACCAATATTATCATGAACGTAAAAATACCGTGAAATTTCTTGAATGAAAATAGACCGCGACTTTTTTCTGCGTCTTGGATTGTGAGTAGTCATATTTTGGACATTTGGAGAGTTCAAATTAAGTTCGAGCCAAGAACAATAATAGCGAACAATATTTACATGATTCAAAGATGCGAGGACTTTCACTTCTCTTAAAGCCTGAAAGAAAACAAAGGTGAAATAAATTTGACATTAGTCAGACCGTGAAATGTCTAAACCGAACGATTTTCATAATATTATAACACATAGGCAGGGTTGGCAAGTCTCCGGCTTGCAACCGAAACCAAGACCTAGACCAGCCCAACGAGACCTACCCTTGGGGACCTAGTTTTAAAAATCGAGGTATTTTGAAACAAAGAAAATTAGTGATTAAGTATGAAAGAAACTTCATTAGGTTGCGAGAAACTTAACAACATTGTAACGACCGGATGCATGGGAGTTGACAACCGGAAAAGTGAATCATTTTCCCGCTATTCTGACAACTTTTGGATATTTATTCAAGTTTCGCATACTTCTTGGCAAAGCGTTTTGGGTCTTATATTACGAAGTTTAAACTTGAAGTTAGCTAAAATTTGTCAGTGCACTGACATTCCCTTTCTGCAGCAGACAGTTTAACTTTTCATGCTGCGCATTCAATTCAAAAACTTAAAATTTTTTTAAAAATCTTAGTGATCTTGCAAAATTTTGAAAACTTAAAGTGTCATCTGAAATACTGAAACCACCCTATGGCAGGTCTCGGTTTTTCTACTGAGACTGAGACCGCGACCAGCCTAGTCTCGGGTTTTTTACGAGACCGAGACCGAAACTGCCAACCCTGCACATTGGCCTGTCTAAATAAGCCTGGATCATACTTGCCCTCGGGCAAGTTACGAACACTGGGCTGCGGCCGCCCCAACCCCCAAAATTTTCCCCAAGCCAAAAGGTACACAATGGTCCCGCCTTTGTTTTCATACGAAACGGCCTAAAAAGTTTTGATCTTGAAGAAATTGTACTCAAAAAATTTCATCATGACGTATCCGCTTCAGCTTGTGCTATTGTAAAAGCAATAAATTAAATCGATGCCAAGTCACTCCCAAACCCAGTAGCTTTGGCTACGTCACGTGCCAGTGCAAAATAAGACTATTCATAATAAAAAATACAAAAAAACACGAATGCGTCGACAACCCAATTATTATCATATTCATTATTCAGTTTCAATCGAATCACTAGCGTCGTCACTTACGCTTGCAACAACAAGCACAAGCCAACAACTTATAATTTCCATTCAGGGCAACCTTCCTTCTATATACATCTAACGTGTTAAAACACGGCTTGTGTTTTACACTTATCTGTAACATCGTCTGAAAAATAATTAACAAAAATAAAAAGTTAACAAAGCAACGTAATAATTATAACTTACTCTGATACAGGTGTGGCGCTTTGGAAATAAAAAGTGAATCTTTTTAATAGCATATTTTTGACCATCTAATTTATGTGAAACCTAAAAACACAAACAATATGCCAAAATTAAGTAAAAATTGTCTACTGTGAGCGGCGACGTTATGTTGTAAAATGCAAAATTATATGAAAAAGATACGAATGATATTACGAAAAATATGGGCAGTCAAGACAAACCTACCAAATTTGAAGTTATTATTACTTCTTAACAAAACGCCCAGTAAGGTTTGATTAAAAACACAGAAACAGTAAAAGAATCGCGTGGACAATTTCAACAGTTTCTGCCCACAGTAAATCAGTCAATCAGTCTGCAGTCACTGCCAAAGAGTCAACACATGAAAAACAGAGTGAAATTAGTATTCTATTAAGGAACCCTAATTTGCATTTTGCAGCTGATCAAAATATTCAAAAAGAAAGAATGCATAGTCTCACATTAGGTTTTTTCGTGAATATGGTTTCTTAACACAGACTCCGGTTGAGGCTTTCTACTCAAAAACATTGGCTGATACTCGTAGCATAAAAATCCCCTTAAATTAAATTTTTAAAAAAAGTTATGGCTTTATGGAAATTTGAAACAGCAAAAAATCCAGACTTGAAAAACACGAAACTTACTTGAAACACATGTCCGAACCCGCCTTTTCCAAGGAGACATTCTTCAGTGAATTCAGCACGATACCTGCTCGGTGTCGGCACGGACGGTGACATAGACAAAGTCCAGGTCGTGTCGTCGTGTCTGAGCCGGTGAGGGCGATCAATCGGAAAAAATGGTACATGACGTTCAAATCTGCAGCATGTAGAAAAGCTTAAAAAATTAATAACTATCAGCATTAATCATATAGCTAAAAAAGTTGGCACGGTTTCTGCTAATGATTAGAAATAACGCAAAAGCAACGCATCCACAGGTTAACACATAGGGGGGCAGGACCTCATCAAATTTTCCATTTTGGTACTACTAGGTCAAGCAAAATTAGAGAAAAGTACAAGGGCAAGCAAATTTAACTCTTGAATAGGGCTCTTAATTAATCTTCGCTTAATTTTAGGGGATGGGGTGTCTCAAATGAAGATTCGAGCGAAGCGTAAGCATTATTCGCGCCACTATTAATAACCTGCCATAATTTAGTATTTTTAACAAAACGGAAAGAATGCCCGCATCGAACGAACACTCCCGATTCGTCGTTCAATTAACACAGCTGCTGTTCTATCGGCGCGTAATGTTTTCATTTCATCTTGTTGTCAAAAATTTCTAAGAAAGTGTGCAGCGTTACCACTAATCAGCGTGGCTTCTTGCAAAATGTATATATATACATAAAAAGCTGCATGTCACAAAGGCCAAGACGACAGCCAGTTACTATAATCAGAAACCGATTTATTTGAATAGTTTGGACTGACATAAAACACTAACCTTGCCAAGTTGACTAATTCCTTCCGCACCATTTCAGAAGTGGCAGCATCGTCTGAATTTTGTAATCTATTCTAAACAAATATTAATTAATAATTAATTATTAATCAGTATCCGTTTCACTACCTGAAACCTTATGAATACATATTAATAAGTTAATCCGTTGAAAATTTTAACTGAGATAATCATTCAAAGCTAAAAACACATAATACTTACATAACCTCTTGTTCTTGAAGTAAAAAGCATGATTTTCGAGTAAAAGGTGAACAAAATTTACCTGCACTGGACGATAAACAATATTTCTGAATATCCGTACTGTATAGTGGTGCGGGGAAAAACCCTATTTTCAACTTTTCGGGTCCTCCTGCGCTCCACATAAATCGAATCCATTATTGCTCGCGGCTGTTATAACGGCCATCTTTCGCCTAACTGTTGCATTAATAAAATGGATTCTAAACTACTCACGTTTCTGAGTAATAAGCCTCGAAACCTCCGGGAGAAAAAGCCTATGCGGGGAAACAAAACCCTAATGCGGGTAAAAAAACCCTACCACTTTTTTCGGCTGTTCTATTAGCAGTGAGTATAAACTCAATTCCACCGTGTTCTACAACTCTTAGGCTGCAGTATGGACTAAAAAACCCGTTTCTCCGACACCCATGTGAATCACAATAAATCTTCAAAAATCGACCCTTTTTGGCATAAATGACTTCTGCCCAAATATGCATTTTTTAGTATTTAAATGCATTAAAAACAGATTTTTGCAATTATTATGTTAGAAACGGTGGCCAAACACCGCCCGCGTCTACCATTCTTGGATTTAAGTGGTACGCAGCAGCTAAAACCTAAATATTGCAAAAAATGCCAAATTTTGGTGAACCATCACCAAAACAGGTTTCGTACGGGGTGTCGGGGTATGGGTCAAAACGACAAAAAACGTCGTTTTTCGGCCGAATAAACGGTTTCAATGAAGTCTACACATGTTCTTACCCCAGATCAGTCAACTTTTGTATCAACAATGGGTGAGTTTAGCCAAAAATTGTCGCCAAACAAAATAGGGTTTTTTCACCGCAATAGGGTTTTTTTCCCGCACAAACTTTGAACTGTCACAGGTAAACCACAACTTTTTTCACTGTTTTTGAGCTTTAGAAGTATAGAAGAAAGGTAACTATCTTGAAAAGTGCAAACAACGTTAGCCAAAAGTGGTTTTGTGAAAAATTATGACAAGTCAAAAATTTAGAAAAAATTTTGTCACTTTGGAATTTTTCAACATGCAAAATTTTGAAATTTTATAAAAAATGCTACAGGCCTCAAAACTGCACAGAAATTGGTGTGGTAAGTAAGTTTGGGATGCGCTTTTCACCTACATACTCAAAAAGGTCCTATTGCGCTTTTCACCTACATACTCAAAAAGGTCCTATGTCGTAAGGTTCGGCCAGGAAGCACTAGGCTTTTTTTCCCCGCAAAACGCGTAGGGTTTTTTTTCCCGCACCACTATACGCTCATACTGATTATTGTACAAACTCCAGTCTAACCAAAAACTCGGGATAATAAGACAAAAGGAAACATATTATTGTGCTTTCAATAACACGAATAATACTCCTCTAAGTAAAGCAAAAAGTAAAAAAATCTAGCTATTTTTTCCAGCGTGCACGGTTAAAATGGCTTTGGACAAAACCCCAGAGGACGACAGAATGTTTACAACGGTTGCCTTCCTACTTTTTGTCCTGACATACGGACAAACATTTCCTTAAACATAGAGAAACGTAAGATCCAAATCCAACTTTCTGACAGCATTATTTACCTCTAATTTTAAACGTGAGGCAACGTGTTGGAATAAGGCTGTGAATGATAAGGAAACTTGATCCCTCACTGATGCTAAATCATCGCCAAAAAACACAGCTGGCAGCATCTGAAATAAAACTTCAAGTGCCTGTTTGTTTAAAACATCTGACGTATATATATTCTGAGACTGTTTTTCTGATCTGTATCAACGAAAATATTTAGTATATATAATCAATAAAAATAAAAACACAAATAAAGGCGCAAGCCTGCATATATATAATGTAAAAATTTAAGAAGGTATTATATATTGATCTGCAAGAATTTCGTTAAGTAGAAACAAACAACTATACACACAGGTCATCAAAGTTTACTTAATACATAATTAATATAGAACTGCGACTAACCTTCAGTCTGGCCAAATACTGAGCGATGCCTGAAAAACAACATCATTTGCATACACGGGGTCGTATATACTTTAAAATCTTTCTTAAGCAAATATCTTTTTCTCCACAACGTTCAAAATGGTTTTAGCATATTTTTCCCATTTTACTTCATCAATTGAAAAACCAGATCCAGTTTGTAAAAATACCGGGTTCGGTGGGTGGTGCCTGAAGTGGATGAGACGGCAAGAAAAGACCAGCAAAATTGTGCCTTGTGCCCAAGGGACAATATTAAATTAAGATTTTGACATAATTATTAAATGATTAATATAATATATACAAGATATCCGTATATACCATGCAGCAATGCTTTTCGTTTATCAGAATCAGATTCTCGAAGTGATACCAAAAACTCTATTAGAGAAGCTGTCAAAATTCCCAACGACTGCTCAGATCTATACGACTTATCCATTAGGACGTTGCCGTTTGAGCGAACCAATGGAACAATTGGATTCAGCATATCAGATTCTGAAACCAAACCAAACTATCGAAACTCAAAAAAAATGTCAAACAATGCTAATATATACTTAAATACGTCACAAACACAAAGTTTTTACCCTGTACATAGACAGGTCCTGATGTAATTTAAACTGCACTTCGGAAGCAGTATCATAACAAAATCTCACCATCAAAATTGTCAAGCAGTTCCGGTAAGTTGTCTAGATCAAATTGTTCAACTTCCAAAGGATGATTCGAATTTTGGTTTTCATCTTGTTCCGTCTGTAGATTTTTCCATTTTTTGCTTTTTGCATACTGAAGCTCACTGCCATCCATTAGCGATTGGGCAACTAGAATATCACACAGGAACAATTTGTTAGTCCTAACTGCGCCCTATGCCGAATGGGGGAGCCCGAGGACATTAAACACGTGCTAGTCCACAGGAAAATTATTTCCAGAAAAAAACTAGATCGTAAAAAATTATCTGGTTTTTTTCTGGTTTTTTTCTAACTTTTTTCTAGTTAGAAAAAAACCAGAAAAAATTATCTAGTTTTTTTCTAACTTTTTTCTAACTTTTTTCTGGTTTTTTTCTAGTTTTTTTCTAACTTACGATCTAGTTTTTTTCTGGTTTTTTTCTGACTTTGTCAAAATACGATCTAGTTTTTTTCTGGTTTTTTTTCTGGTTTTTTTCTAACTTTTTTCAGATTTGCCCCAAATCGGTTTTTAATGTTTTTGGAGTACTTTTACGCCCTTTTTGTCATTTGTTTTAGTCTTTTGTGTCTGTAATTCCCTTTGTAATGCATTATTTTAGCTTATTTTTTCTGTATTTTCCGGTGTTTTTGGTGGGTTTAAATTGGTTTTTCCACCTTTTTTTGAGTTTTTTACTATGCTTTTCTGATTGTTTGCTGATGCGATGTGAGTATTTTTAGATTTTTCAAACTTTCGCAAAATACGATCTAGTTTTTTTCTAGCTTTTTTCTGGTTTTTTTCTGATTTTTTTTAACTTTTTTCTAACTTTTTTCTGCTTTTACTAAATCGTTTTGTAACGTTCTTAAAGTCCGTTATATACCTTTTATGTCATGTTATATATCATTTATATCGTTATTGTACATTAATTCATGGTATTTTTGTGTTTCTTCCTTTTTTTCTGCTGAGTTTAAATCTTGGTTTTTTTATATGTTCATTAAAAGCGGCAACAGTTATTTTGGGGGCTAGAGATCAGATCAAGGCCATGGGGTTTTTTACTTTTATTAAGATGAGGTGCGTACCGTTTTACGGGTGAAAATATTTTTCCCAAATCAAATGTAAACCGGGTAGATGAGTGTTTCAAAACGAACCTCCGAATCGTGCAAAAAAATATTTTCATGTTTTCAGGTCTTCCTGTGACCCACCGACGTCCATCGGATCCGTCAACGGCCATCTTGCTGCTAATTATCGCCCTCCAAAGTCCAAACGTCACATAATTTTATCATGGTATTATATATATATATATGTATATATATATATATATATATATATATATATATATATATATATATATATATATATATATATATAGCATTTAATATAAAGACCATTAACGTGGCTGAACAATAAAGAAAATCATCAGGGAACACTCTGAAAAAATTGAGAATGTCCAAGAAAGGGTTGGTGAAAAATCAGAAAAAAACCAGAAAAAAACTAGAAAAAAACCAGAAAAAAGCCAGAAAAAACGTAGAAAACAGCTGGAAAAAAACTAGAAAAAAACCAGAAAAAAGTTAGAAAAAAACCAGAAAAAAGCTAGAAAACATTCTCTATAGGGTCAGAAAAAAACCAGAAAAAAAGTAGAAAAAAAACTAGATCGTGAGACTGGCAGTTAGAAAAAAAAACCAGAAAAAAGTCAGAAAAAAGTTAGAAAAAATTAGAAAAAAACCAGAAAAAAACCAGATATTCGTCAGGAAGAATTAGAAAAAAACTAGAAAAAAACCAGAAAAAAACTAGATAATTTTTTCTAGTTTTTTTCTGGTTTTTTTCTAGTTTTTTTCTAGAAATAATTTTCCTGTGGTCCGGTGTCCCGCCCACAACCCCCACGCATCCGTACACTTGGCCCTAACCCTACCCTATCGGTGCTCAGAGACTGTCCAGTCCAGGTCCTGCAGTTCATGCGGGGTGCTGGGTTACTCACCCGGCGAGTATAGGGGGCAAGAACAATTTGTTACACTTAACACGGTTTGGAATGAATCTAAAATCGGTTCTAAAAACCTTTTGAGTGGTGCCGTGCCACCCCAAAGTTTATGGGCAAAAACAATCCCCCCCCCCCGCCGAATTTCGACCACCCCAGCCCAAAGCGCGTTTTTAAAACCAAGTCTTAGTTTTAGCTATATTTTTGTTTTTGCGTTTTGTTAAATTTAGCATCAATGAAGCTATATATAAAAAATAGTGTTTCATCGTAACTTTGGTGCGCCTGCCCCCTTTCTCATTGACGTAGCTTTTCTTTCTGCCTGGCACATCACATAAACATACCAACGCCAACTTTTCAGGCACGGATATAGGAATTTTCTGGTTAAATGCAGGGGCCGTAATCTCAAAATTACCTGCAGGTAAAGTTAGGCTAACTTTACTCACAGGTAAGGTGAAGGTCAAGTTGTATTCTCAAAATTTACCCAAAGGGTAAGGTTAAAATTTAACTATAGGTAAAGTTAAAGTTTAACTTTACCTGTGGGCAAGGTTAAACTGTGGGTAAAGTTAAAGTTAAACTGTGGGTAAGGTTAAAGTTAAACTGTGGGTAAGGTTAAAGTTTAACTGTTGTGCGTAAAGTTAAAGTTTAACTGTGGGTAAAGTAAGGCCAACTTTACCTGCAGGTAATTTTGAGAATACGGCCCCCGTTTGGGCAAGGGTCTTTTTATTTGATGCAAGCAACTAAGACTAACCTTTGCTGACCCACCTACTAAGCCTGAGTCTAAGCACTAAGCCTCAGCCTAAGCACTAAGCCTAAGCCTAACCTAAGCCTAACCTAAGCCTAAACCTAAAGGCCGATTCACACGCTGCGATTTTACTGCGATTTTGCCGCAGCGTTTTTGCCGCTGCGGCAAAACGCAGCTTGCCGCAAGCAAAACGCAATGTCTGAACAGACGCAGCGTTTTTAGTGTGGAATGCCTGCGTCTTGAATTTGCCGCAGCGTTTTAAACGCCAGACTGCAATTCGACTTGCGATTTCATTGCGTTTTGATGCGTCGTTTGTGTTGGTTTCAACAATTTTTGCTCAGCACTTTGTCATTTTTTTGAAACAGTGAAGACGCAGCAAAGTGACCTGCGAGACGCACTAAGGCCGCAAAGCTTGTTCAGACGGTGCGTTTCGCTTGCGACACACTGCGGCTTGCGTTTTGCGACAAAATCGCAGCGGCAAAAACGCACTGTGTGAATCGGCCTTAAGGTGCACAGGAAAAAATCTGATTACAAAAAAGTTACAAAAATATTACAAAACGGGTTTTGTAATTTTTTTGTAACTTTTTTGTAATTTTTTTGTAACTTTTTTGTAATTTTTTTGTCATTTTTTTGTAATTTTTTTGTAATTTT
>JASANF010016547.1:0-14499 GCA_030248245.1 Trissonchulus sp. WLG1_4 | reverse complement strand
TATTTAATAAGCCTGACACAAATAATTTTGCTGTAAAGAATGTTAATGAAATTAATTAAAGGCAGCTGTTCTATGTTACAACTTATTATCACAGTATGTTACAGACAAGTACAGCTGCAAAGTTGATTATTAAACCTTGTGACTTAGTTTCTAATTCTAAGCGTGATTACTTTAGTTTTCGCGAATGTACATTAACGTATCAGTTCGCATACGTATACTCTTCAATAGGAATGGCCTCAATAAGATTAAACAATAACGCCAACGGACGTCGGACACGATTTAAAAATTAATTTAAATTTGTTGGGCTGTACAAACACATGGCGATCTCTTATCATAAGTGCAAAATACGGTAGGCTCCGTTCCGTATCCATTGATAAGCCCCACTATACTGCAAAACCAACTTCTCCAATTTCAATAATCCTGAGCAGCGCCCGCAATCCTGGTCTCCAAAGATGCCTCATGCTCAAGCCTTCCATGTCTACTAGCATCGTCCACGTGCTGAAAACATAATATACAGACGTTATGTTCAGGATTATGGGCTCAGCCAGACAAGTTCAGTCCGACTGAAATGATAACGATGATAATAATAATAATATATCCATTGTTTCAAAACAATTAAACACTTGACTGATTCCGCTTTGTATTTTAAACGTCAGCAGTCAACAGTGCAAAGTCTTACCTGACAGGTTTTCCAAAAGTCACAGTTGCTTGCTCAGTTTTGCGCAGTCCTTCTTCACAGACAGATAGAAACTAAAAATAACTAAAATAAATTAACCACGTGGTCTTTATCATATGGTTAATTTGACCATGGTTAACGCCGTGGTTAAAGTAACCACGGGTTAAATTTTCGTCTTTATCATAGCGTTATTAAGTTAACCACATCGACTTTATCACTTGGTTAATTTAACCAAAATCGTCTTTATCATAAAGTTAAACGAAATTTTAAATTAAATCAAGCGTGTGGCTAACTTAACCACATCGTCTTTATCATAAAAAATTTAACCACGGACTTAACATGTCTTTATCATACCGTGGTTAAATTAACCAGAAATCAGAAACGTCTGTATCATACCAGCGTGGTTAAATTAACCACGTGGTTACACTAACCACGCCGTGGTTAACTCTGCATGATAAAGACGCGATATTTTAACCGTGGTTAAATTAACCACGCCGTGGTTAACTCAGTATGATAAAGACAATTTATTTTAACCATGGTTAAATTAACCACGCCGTGGTTATTTTGCACTAGTGTTATGATAAAGACGCAATATTTAACCATGGTTAAGTTAACCACGCCGTGGTTAAATGTCGCTAACCAGCGGTTAACCACGCGTGGTTAATTCAACCACGGCCTTAACCACGCGTGGTTAACTTAACCATCTTATGATAAAGACAACCCGTGGTTAAATTAACCATATGATAAAGAGGCCCTAAGTGTATTTATTTACTGTCTGCATCACCACTTTCAGTTCAATATTCAACGATAGATAAAGTATATATTATTTTAACAAAAAACTCACGAATTTCACAAGTTCATCTTCTCCTACGGCTTTCAGGAGCCCTTTTATATCCATGTTGCCCAAGCGAAGGAAAAATACTGGACGACCTTCTATAACATAAAATAAAAATACACATATAATTAAAAAATAACTAGCTCAAAAAACATATACTGCAACAGAAAAGAAAAAATAATTTAAAATGAATTGGTCGACTCAACTAAATGAGAACCTTCAGATTTTTCATGCTATACTTGAAAATAGCTGTCAAATCAAAACTGACCCCAAAGTTCACAAACTGTAATGATTATGACGAAACTTATTTATCACACTTCTACGTAACAAAAGGCGAAACAATCACTTATATTCGGCTTCGGCATCAAAAGGATAATTTCTGGAGCAATATGAATACGAGTCGGCAAAAGACGGGTTCAGTTACCCAAACCCTGCTACAGCATAATGAGCCATGAGTATTTACCTAAGTCATGATAATGCCATGCGCCGGGCAGGTATTGCATGAGAACAGCGGGCGGTTTGTAATGTGACAGGAGCTTGTCCACTCCGTACTGCTTGCGCCACAGCATGCTGGCCACCAACAGCTCACGAGCTTTGTCCACGTCGAAATCACACGACCGTAGAAAGCGCAGAAGAGTGGCGTCTTTGGGAGCCTGAAAATGAAACTAAAACTTGAAGAGAGGATAGCCTGAGTTAAAAATAAACAGCAAGAGATCTTAATACTGCCCCACACATAAACATGATATCACAAGTCGAAATTCGGGTGGGGGCCGCAAATTTTGTTGGAGATCCTCCCTCCCCCTAAAATCGACCAGAGTAGCCAAAATTTTGTAAAATTTTAGAAAAAAATGCCATTTCTATTCACGTTGCCAACATTTTTGGAACCCTCTCCCCGACCCTCGATTTTACTAACGGTTATTGAAACTAGCAAAATGCTGTTGGCTCACCGAGTTATGCAGATAAAAACGTAATAAATCTACGTTATTTGCTTCAGCAAACACATTAGTTGAGTAATAACGCGTACTTTTCCTTTGTGCGTATCATCTATCCAGTAGCGTAATTCGCACAAACGACTTTCTTCTAATGGCGTCAGGTCACCCAAAAATCTTCGAATATATTCGGCCTCCAATTTAGACTCTCCTACAATTAGCCATCCATTAGCTAAAAGTTACATAATCACAGTTATTAAAGTTCTTTAATTGCAGTCCATTGTAAAGTACTAATGAAAAGTTAAGTCAGTCAAAATGTGACAGCTTACAGAGCTAAATATATATAATTTTAAAAATTACCTCATGCAGACTAGCCAAAAGCCAAATGCAGAAGTCATTAATTGCAGACATAAATAATTTTGTCATTATTATGTAAACAAAATTACGTCATTTTAGTTGCTGTAGGAGAATAATAATTAAGTTCAGTTTATTTCAAAGACAAGCAAACCAGTACGGAATACTACTACTTATTGTGATGTTAATACAAAAAAAGTTAAACAAAAAACTTGAATGTATTGGTGCACGACAATCTGGAGACAATATTACGAAATCTGGAATCTATAATACACAGTATCCTAAGTGAGTACCATCTTCTGAGGACAACTGTGGCCTGAGTTCCTTCTTGACCAAAGTATTGGAGCGAGCACGAGGCGGTGACAGGTCGGGTCGGGTGGGCACAGCGGACAACCGGCGCTCGGGCGGCTTGACCTCATCCCTAGAACAGAAACAACTCACCAGACTTCACCAAACAACTAACCTTCTTTTTGCAATAAACTCAACAGACCTGAGTAACAATACATTCATTCCAAACTGAAGTGAATGTAATAGGAATTAATACAAAGAACCTATTTTTCACTGGATGATAGCTGTTCATGCCAGTCGGCAACATAAACAGAACTTTCGTTCACAAAGAAAAGTGGAAGGAATAATAGCAAACCTAGATAGCTCGGACACAGCAGAATCAGAGGCAACCAGGCTGGCTTCTTCGCGTGATGTGGCCTGAGGGGATTCCAACGGGGCCTTGGGCACAAAACCTTCGCTTAGCAAACGCTGAATGTAGCATTCGATAATTTCTTTACCCTATAATTAAAAAAAATATAACAGATCTAATAAAGTATATTAAAAATACAGTCAAATGTCAATCAATTAGTGTAATATAAGAACGGTCTTTGGAAAATATGTCACAGCTTGTACGTAGCGATAGCTTGCCATGTGCCACTGATACACATCGGCATTGGTGTAGCGTGTAAAACATGCTAGCTCCGAGCTCACGCTTTCCAACGAAAATAAAGCGTAAAAGATCAAGTAAGACTTATTGATAACCCATCTCCTGATATAGAAAAAGAACACCCCTCTATCTGAATGTGAAAAGTCAACAGCACATTCATATTTTTATTTTCTTATTTTCCAACCCAAGCCTTACCTTTGCCAAAACAATAAATAAATATACGCAGATCGCAAACAGCCATTTTCTGCAACTTTTCACTGAGCTAAAATAACTTTGTTAATGGGGCAACGGTAGTTCAAAGCACATGACTTTCAATCATGCGAATATTGTTACAGCTCAGCTCACTTTCTGAATGCTCTGAGCATAATGTTTCACAGCTATTTTTTCGACTGTTGCCTCGAAGCCGAAGAATGATTTGACGTCCAGACTAGCACTTTGTTCAAAACATGTCCAATCATGGTTTTCGGGATGCACCTGAAACAACACAAACTAAATATGAGCAGAGTATTTTTACGCGTCACTTATTTTTTTTCTGAAACTTCGCATAAGTTTTTGCCCATTTATGCCATAATTTGGGGTCGGCGACCTGACGCAGTTTTTTAGGCTAAAAAAAAGTAGAAGAGTCTGAAAGTGAAAAAGTCTGAACTTTCAGTTAGTTCAGTTCACAGTTGTACAAAGAAACGGCGTCTACACTGAAACTGAAACAAAAAGTGCCGAGATCCCCTCGACGACATACACGTATATTTGCAGTTATTATATACATATTATGCACTTATTAACAAAATTGCATTTCTGAAATATGTACACACATTGCAGCACGTTCAACAATCAGCTAACTTAGTTCAACTAGGTATCTAGCTCTAGCTTAACTTTTAAGAGATTTCAGCCACCGCTAGACCCAGCTCCTTATTTTCGTCCCTGAAAAGCATGTCATTATGTACGTATATCGTACGTACGTATATTGTACATATTTTATTTGTACATGACCCATCTTTTTTTACTAAACCATGGTGTAAATTCAAATATACATACATATTACATACATAGGTATATTTAGTTTGTTATTAACTGCTGGCATGTCATGAAAAGACACTGTTTGTGTGTGTGTGTGTCGAACTATGCACCTGCGACAGGCGATTGTATTTGAAACATCAAATGTGGGTATGGGTACATCAAACATCAAATGCAATGTGTAGGGATGGACCGAAAATTCGGTATTCGGTATTCGGTATTCGGTTTTCGGCCGAAAAACGGGTATTCGGTATTCGGTACCGAAAACTAAATTTTCGGCCGAATACCGAATAATTAGGAAATCAAGGAAATTCCAAATCAATGAACGTTTAGAATTAGAACTAATTTTATTAATCCTTCAATCAGCACTACATTTCGAACTGAACTGTATTAAAAAATATGAAAACTGTATATATATTAGCTAATGCAGATACTTGTGTTAATTTTTCATGGATGCTTAAAAGTTTTTCTTACTCTCAAGACTAGATTCTGACGCGCTGTACTGCGCTTGGTCTTATCGCACCTTGAGCCTTCTTTTTTAAACGTTTTTCATGAACTCTGCTGAAAGTTTACAAGCAGTTCAAAAACAACGCAAGACCCTGGGACTGCCAATGTGAAAAGGGTCGAACCCTCTGTACACAGATGTACATGAAGGTCTGGGGGGGGGGTAGCTCCCCCCAGATTTGAGAGTCCGGGACAAGCCCCCCTCACATTTGACCCATCGGGACAGCCCCCTCTCTTTGGTGCTGAAAAATGAGTGTCCGAAAGCTCTAAAATTGCCCCAGATCGCTGTAAAATGCTTAGGCAAAAAGCGAAAAAACTAGCTGAAAATATCCAACTTTTGCAAAAAATTCCCATTTTTAAAGCAAAAATTGAAATTTTTTGCATTTTTGTCAGTTCAAGCCCCCGAAACGTCGGGAATGCCCCCAGACACAGACCTGTGTACATGTATGCCTATGTGCATACCTCATCCAACTGCGGTCAGAGGTCGCTGAAAGTTGTGTAGTTTTTTTGCTGGTGTTTATTGTGCCTTTTTCTATAGTATTATTCTTCGATAGATTCTTCGATTCTATAGTATGTATTAAAGAATAAGTAGATACTATAGATTCTTCGATTCTATAGTATCTACTTATTCTTTAATACATTTTGCATGAATAATTAAAATCAAACGTTTGCAAAATGTTCATATAGCATGTTCATGTACGCGAAGTATTTTAACATTCTGCATCTTCAAATCCTGAGAAAACATTCGCTAACTTATGCTTGACAACTATTCGGTATTCGGTATTCGGTTTTCGGCCGAAAAAGAAAAACCGAATATTCGGTATTCGGTATTCGGTGAAATTTTTTTCGGTCCCATCCCTAGCAATGTGGGTATGCATTTACATTGTTTTCGGCAGGAACAAGTGTCCCACTGTGGCACTGTTGTGACTAAACCTGTAGCTGCAAAGTTTCGCAAGTTATTTATTCACGCTTCGGAACCGCTTAACATCGCATTCCAGATGTCCTTTTGGCAATCCTATCGTTGTACGGTTATGGATGTTATGCGTGTTATGACAAGAAAATGGAATTGAACTAACACTGTTTTCTTGCAATATGGTCTCATGTTATGCGTGTTATGACAAGAAAATGGAATTGAACTAACACTAATTTCTTGCAATATGGTCTCATTTTATACGGTGTTAACTGCTAACCGACAGCCCTTGGCACGCATGAATGCGTATATTGTAACTTAGGTGCCCGAGTTGGCATTAAAATATTTCGACTGCAGGACTGACACTGAACCCATTCAAAGCGATGTTGGATTTGGGTGTCATAGTTAATAAAAATGTTTGCATAAAACAATTTGGTGTCGCGTTTTATATTCGAAGAATATCCTCAGCACTGCAAGCATGTTGCAGCGAAATCTATCTGAAATTATATATATATATATATATATATATATATATATATATATATATATATATATATATATATATATATATATATATATATATATATATATATATATATATATATATATATATATATATATATATATATAAGATAGATATATATACACTTTCGCTAATGTTTCAGTGCTGAGGATATTCTTTGAATATAAAGCGAACTTGTTTTATGCATTTTTATTTATGAACAATCAATCGCTTTATGGGTTGTGTGTCTGCATCTCTATTTTTTTAGAGTTGCATCTAAGTTACAATATACTCACAAAGCGTGCTTGTTTTCTTGATAACACACAAACTAAACCATTACATACGTATTTTATAGACTAGACTATAATATACTGACAAAAAAACTCGGAGATCTGATTATTTGCATCAACCCTCATGTGTATACCGGCTATAATTGGTTTAGTACATCTATTTTAAAGAGCCAGATTTATTTCAGTCAGTACAGAAACCACCTACACTCAGAAGTCAGTGTTCTCTCTTAACTCAACAAATAGATAGGTATGTTCAAATTTAATCAGTCTTGCTCCAGCAGAGTTTCATCAGAGCATATGAATTATGCATGAATCAGCCGTCGTATGTAGATTGGCCTCACAGACACGTGGTGAATCTCATTGAAAATCACCTCCGCAGCTCATAGTCTTAGCCTAATAGTAAAAAAAAAACCTTACAATCAAAGATGTATACTATAGACATACATGCAGAGATCTGGAGGTGGAGGACGGCAAGCCACCTCCAATTTCAAATTCAGGGACAAGCCCCCTTCAGCTATGATGGGATAAGCCTCCTTCTGGCTGCAGAGACAAAAGTGCCCTGATGCACAAAATTTTTCCTGATAGCTGTATATAAAATATATACTCTAAAAATAAGCAAAAACCAAGAAATTACTAAAAACATCAGATTTTCAAAACAATTTTTTTCGTTGTATTAAAAAATTAAATATTTTGTGTTTCATGAGTTTTTTCTAAGTTCAAGTATATACCCCAAGCTGGGGTGGACGCGGGTCGTGGGTACCCGCGGGTACCCGCGGGTACCCGCGGGTTGGGTTGGGTTGGGTCGGAAAATTTTAGCCGTGGGTCGACCCGCGGGTACCCACTTCAGGCTGCGTGGGTCGAAAAAAAAAATTTTTCTGACCCGCGGAAACTGGAACCTGAAGAAATTGTCGACAAGGTTCCCCCCTTGGTTTTTATAGCCCGGCCAAAAAAATTTCGGATACGTCTCCAATTGACAAAATTTGGTCTAAAATTTTAAAAAATTCTAAAAATTTTTTTCTGGGGACTGCCGCCCCCAGACCCCCTGCAAACTCTGTGGATTACTATTCCTTCTTATTAACTTTCATGAAAGCCTATATAGGTATGCTTGTCTACTAGAGTACATTATACTGTATTTACTTGTGTAATATACTGTCTGATATGAAGTTCCCACCTTTTGTTTTTATTTTTACCTGTCGGAAAATTTTTTGATTACGTCTCCCGTTGACCAAATTTGTCTGAAAATTTAAAAAACCTCCATTTTTTCTGACGGCTGCCGCCGCTAGACCCCCGCAACAGTTAGTTTAATTAATTTAAATGACCAAATTTACATTTTGTTATGTAAGCGCCTTCGCCAATAAGGGGTTTGGGGGGGTGGTTGTTTGGTGTTTTTTTTTTGGAGTTTTTGTTGGGTTGTGTTTTTTTTTGGTGGTTCTTTTGTGTGCGGTGGGTAGGTGTGGTGGTGAGGGAATTTTTTCCGCTTCTTGTGTTGTGTTGTGGTGGTTGTGGGTGTGGTGGGGGGGTCGGTGGGTTTGTGGGGGGGGGTGGGTCCCTGGTGGTCGGTGAGTTGTCCCTCCCCTGCTGGTCCTCCTCTCCCTTCCCCCGTCTTACTAGTAAGGAAAAATGCCCTTGTCGGGCGGCTCCTTGGGTAGAATAGGTTACTGTCTGTCTAAAGCGGAAAAATACTTAGGCTGAGCTTGTAAAAGCATTGGTACAAGACTTTATTAACGAGAATATGCAATTCGTGTGAGCTCGTTAAAGTAGGTGGACTAGGTATACCTGTTGAGAATAGGAATATGATCTTCGTAGGGCAGACACTGTTTTCCGCACCCTATTCGCGCGACCTTCAGCTAAATTATATCGTTTGCTCATGTAACATAGAGGCTTTTTTTACACTAACTCAACATTGGCAAATGGCAAAAACGTTAGAGCGGGCACTCGTAATAATTTTAGCTGAAATGTCGACTGTTGGCTGAACGGCTGAAATGATTCAGGGGTGTGCAAACAATCGGTCAGGGATTGCTAAAGTTCTCGGCTGACAATGACGCTGAAAACCCTACCTCGCACCAATGTATTTTGCACGCCATAAATGGGTCAATTTAGGTCGCAGTTTCTTGTAAGCTCTTGCTTTTAGATTATGGACTCTCAGATTATGGATTTGTTCCTACTTTAGCTTACACACATCTAACACAATATGCATAATTCAAATATGATCGAATGAAGTAAGATGCTTACACAGTACATTACATATACATACATATAGTTTGATCAAACGATAAGTTAAGGATCTGGATAAGGTCTGCCGTTATCTCACAGAACCTTTTTATCAAGCATATATACTTTACAACAATAATAATAATAAGAAAATACCGTTGAAACAAACCCAGAACGGGCTGTAAGTTCGCGCGAATAGGGTGCGGAAAACAGTGTCTGCCCTACGAAGATCATATTCCTATTCTCAACAGGTATACCTAGTCCACCTACTTTAACGAGCTCACACGAATTGCATATTCTCGTTAATAAAGTCTTGTACCAATGCTTTTACAAGCTCAGCCTAAGTATTTTTCCGCTTTAGACAGACAGTAACCTATTCTACCCAAGGAGCCGCCCGACAAGGGCATTTTTCCTTATCTCTCTCTTTTTCCGCTGTAGTGGAAACGAAGCACACTACATATATATAGCTATGATGGCTTCACTGCCTATAGGGGTACCAGTATGTATGTACGTAATGTATACATGTGTACATATATATATATATATATATATATATATATATATATATATATATATATATATATATATATATATATATATATACATGTACACATGTATACACTTACGTACATTTTACATTGGTCCGCTTCAGGCAGTGAAGCCGTCATAGCTATGTATATGTAGTGTGCTTCGTTTCCACTACAGCGGAAAAAGAGAGAGGACTAGTAAGGAAAAATGCCCTTGTCGGGCGGCTCCTTGGGTAGAATAGGTTACTGTCTGTCTAAAGCGGAAAAATACTTAGGCTGAGCTTGTAAAAGCATTGGTACAAGACTTTATTAACGAGAATATGCAATTCGTGTGAGCTCGTTAAAGTAGGTGGACTAGGTATACCTGTTGAGAATAGGAATATGATCTTCGTAGGGCAGACACTGTTTTCCGCACCCTATTCGCGCGAACTTACAGCCCGTTCTGGGTTTGTTTCAACGGTATTTTCTTCTTATTATTGTTGTAAAGTATATATGCTTGATAAAAAGGTTCTGTGAGATAACGGCGGACCTTATCCAGATCCTTAACTTATCAAAATATATGTATGTATATGTAATGTACTGTGTAAGCATCTTACTTAATTCGATCATATTCGAATTATGCATATTGTGTTAGATGTGTGTAAGCTAAAGTAGGAACAAATCGATAATCTGAGAGTCCATAATCTAAAAGCAAGAGTTTACAAGAAACTGCGACCTAAATTGACCCATTTATGGCGTGCAAAATACATTGGTGCGAGGTAGGGTTTTCAGCGTCATTGTGAGCTGAGAACTTTAGCAATCCCTGACCGATTGTTTGCACACCCCTGAATCATTTCAGCCGTTCAGCCAACAGTCGACATTTCAGCTAATATTATTACGAGTGCCCGCTCTAACGTTTTTGCCATTTGCCAATGTTGAGTTAGTGTAAAAATAGCCTCTATGTTACATGAGCAAACGATATAATTTAGCTGAAGGTCGCGCGAATAGGGTGCGGAAAACAGTGTCTGCCCTACGAAGATCATATTCCTATTCTCAACAGGTATACCTAGTCCACCTACTTTAACGAGCTCACACGAATTGCATATTCTCGTTAATAAAGTCTTGTACCAATGCTTTTACAAGCTCAGCCTAAGTATTTTTCCGCTTTAGACAGACAGTAACCTATTCTACCCAAGGAGCCGCCCGACAAGGGCATTTTTCCTTACTAGTAGATAGTTACACGGGGTCTCACTCTGGGGGGGGGGGGGGTGGGGAGCTGTTTCGGATGCTCGGAAATTTTAGGGGGGCTTGTCCCGACGCTTGGGGTCAGGGGTGGACGCGGGTCGAAATTTTCGACCCGCGACCCAACCCAACCCGCGGCTCTAGACTCGTGGGTAACCCGCGACCCAACCCGCGCCGTAAAACCCGACCCGTGACCCACTTTGACCCACCACTCTATAACCATAACGTACATTATACACAAGCGTGTAGCCAGGATTTTGAAATGGGGGTCGCACCTTGTTTACTGTTTTGTTCACTTGCTTAAACTCACCAGTGCGGGGTCTGAGGGCGTCAGCACTTAGCCTATTGGCAAATTGGCTTACATAACTAAATGAAAATTAAACATAAACTAAACTAAAAACATTTAAATAATCTGGGTGCGGCAGCCCCCAGAAAAAAATTTAGGTTTTTTCAATTTTTGGACAAATTTGGTCAATTGGAGACGTATAAAAAATTGTCCACTTTTTTGCTCACTTGTTTAAACTCACTATTGCGGGGTCTGAGCGCCTCAGCCCCCAGAATCCAATTATTTTTACACTTATTGGCGAAGGCGCTTACATAACAAAATGTAAATTTGGTCATTTAAATTAATTAAACTAACTGTTGCGGGGGTCTAGCGGCGGCAGCCGTCAGAAAAAATGGAGGTTTTTTAAATTTTCAGACAAATTTGGTCAACTGGAGACGTAATCAAAAAATTTTCCGACAGGTAAAATAAAAACAAAAGGTGGGAACTTCATATCAGACAGTATATTACACAAGTAAATACAGTATAATGTACTCTAGTAGACAAGCATACCTATATAGGCTTTCATGAAAGTTAATAAGAAGGAATAGTAATCCACAGAGTTTGCAGGGGTCTGGGGGCGGCAGTCCCCAGAAAAAAATTTTTAGAATTTTTTAAAATTTTAGACCAAATTTTGTCAATTGGAGACGTATCCGAAATTTTTTTGGCCGGGCTATAAAAACCAAGGGGGGACCCTTGTCGACAATTTCTTCAGGTTCCAGTTTCCGCGGGTCAGAAAAATTTTTTTCGACCCGCGCAGCCTGAAGTGGGTACCCGCGGGTCGACCCACGGCTAAAATTTTCCGACCCAACCCAACCCAACCCGCGGGTACCCGCGGGTACCCGCGGGTACCCACGACCCGCGTCCACCCCTGCTTGGGGTATATACTTGAACTTAGAAAAAACTCATGAAACACAAAATATTTAATTTTTTAATACAACGAAAAAAATTGTTTTGAAAATCTGATGTTTTTAGTAATTTCTTGGTTTTTGCTTATTTTTAGAGTATATATTTTATATACAGCTATCAGGAAAAATTTTGTGCATCAGCACTTTTGCTCTCTGCAGCCAGAAGGAGGCTTATCCCATCATAGCTGAAAGAGCAATACGTAACTGAACGAAGTACAACCACATTACGTATTGCTCCATTTAAATTCTCACGAAAAAATAAAAACGCTGGGGTTCTATTCAAGGCATTGCTTCTATTCAAGGGAGGGGCTTTATTTTTTACTGAAGATTCACAATGGGGCTTTATTCAAGGCAGGGGCGCTTTATTTTTTTGAAGTTTTGAAAAGGGGTGAAATGTCAGTTGTAAATTATGAAAATTTCGGAATTTGTTCCAAATGAGTCGCCACACACAAAAATTTGTGTACGAAGACAGTCGGTTGTCTGTCATCCTACCAACAGAGCCGGGTCACCCAATGGCTGTTACTACGAGCAGTTCCTGATGCCTATCAGTGACCCTTGTCATCTTCCTACATTTTGTGGTCATACATTTATGAGGGTGGATGGGGAGACCCCCCCATATCGAGAGGCCGAGGAAAAGGATCCCCAAAATTTGGGCAAAATTGTAAAAATGGCACTTTTTAAGGGAAAT
This sequence comes from Trissonchulus sp. WLG1_4, assembly GCA_030248245.1. Classification (NCBI taxonomy): domain Eukaryota; kingdom Metazoa; phylum Nematoda; class Enoplea; order Enoplida; family Ironidae; genus Trissonchulus; species Trissonchulus sp. WLG1_4. The sequence continues at coordinate 1,677 of JASANF010016547.1, read as the reverse complement.
TTTACAAAACTTTACAAAATATACATTGACTTTTACAAGTGCGCAAGCATTTATACTACACTCAGACGCACACACAATGCATTTTCTCACTTGATAAAGCCAGTCCGCGGGCTCCGAGCCCGCTCTTTACCGGCCTCCCTTTTTTTTTTTTTTTGGCCGCTCCGGCCCGGGCCGGAAAATTTGCTAGTGGCAGAACTGTAGCTATAAAGCGCTATTTTTCTAATATGGGTGGAACGACTAGAAAAACGAAGGGGGGGATTATTTAATCAGCCATCGCTAGTTTTTTATCATTTAAATTTTATTAACTGAGCTACGCCCGGCCTATTTGTGTTTGTGTTAATTTATCTTCATATAGTTATGCTAATTTCTGAGTATAAAATGTAGCACCTGAGGGTGCTATTTGCGCTATTTAGGCGCTATTTTGTGCTATTGGCTAATTTATTGAAAATTTTTGTACTTTTTAGTACGTGTGCCATTCCTCACTAAACAAAAAGAAATTTAAAATTATTTTCATTGTTATTTTTTGTGGTTTGTTATTACTATTCATTATTTTTTGTGGTGCGTGTTCTTGTTGACGATATAAAAAAATAGCGCATATAGCAAAACGATAAGTGCGTTAAAGCTGCATTAATTGTATGCAAAATGAAGCCCAAGCAGGGTAAGAAGATTCAGATGGCACTCACCCCCCCCTCTTCCGGTTGTTCGGTTTATGCTTTCCATTTCATCCCTCGCTCCTATTTGTAAAATTGCAGTGCATCACCCAACATGACTTTCCATCTTCGCTCCTATTGCTTAGGCTTAGGCCAAGCCTAAGCCCAAGCCCAAGCCTAACCTAAGCCCAGGCCTAAGCCCAAGCCTAAGCGTAATAAGCCCATGCCTAAGCCCAAGCCTAAGCCCTGGCCTAGGCCTAAGCAGGAAGTACAAAAATTTTCAATAAATTAGCCAATAGCACAGAATAGCGCCTTAATAGCGCAAATAGCACCCTCAGGTGCTATAAGCGCTATCCAAGATTAGCATAACTACCTAAATAAAGAGAAATTAACACAAATACCAATAGGCCGGCGTAGCTCAGTTGATGAAGCGTTATGCTAGGAAACGAGCGATGGCTGGTTAAATTCCCTTTGGCCATTTTTCTGTAGAGGTTTACCACAGTTTCAAAAAATAGCGCTTTATAGCTAGAGTTTTGCCACTAGCAAATTTTCAGGGCCGGGCCCGGGTCGGGCTCGCGCTGGCCTACTAGCGCGCTTCCGAACCGGGGCCGTTGCGGGCCGATAAGCCCGGGGCCCGCTGGTCGGCCAGTCATTTTTTTAAAAAAAAAAAAAAAAAAAAAAAAAAAAAAAAAATGGAAAAAAAAAAAAAAAAAAAAAAAAATGTTCGTACGGGGGGTTGCTGAAAAGCGTTCGAGGAAAAAATGACGGCTCTGGGGGGGTTCTTTTTTTGCGGATTTCTAGGCCCGGCGGACCGCGCACGGCTCGGTGCCCGGAATTTTACGGGCGGGCCCATTTCTAAAAAGTCTCGCCGGGCCGCGGCCCGCTACAGGCCCGGTCAGAGCTCTAATTATAGCACCTTCTATAGCGCTTATAGCGCAAACAGCGCATATAACACCTTAGATAGCGCTATAGCGCAAATAGCGCATATGGCACCTCCGATACCGCTCAAATCGGAGATGGCGCAAAT
>JASANF010016546.1:0-43441 GCA_030248245.1 Trissonchulus sp. WLG1_4 | reverse complement strand
TTCAAGTTGAACCCTGAATTTTTACAAAGCACGGGACGATAAATTACCTGTTCCTTATAATACAAATTTTTCATCGAAACTAACAAGTAAAATGGATAAGAGTAAGAAAAAAGTTAAGTTTCAACCAAAACTAAAAATCATTTGACTTCCTAATGAAGATTCTTTACAATAAAACATTAACACCGACTTCGCTTTTGACTCAAGTTAACGCCTAAGCCGTACTAAAGCTATCCCTAAAGCTGTCAATAAAGGAAGAGTGGATTCTCACTGAAAGAACAACAGCATCACCATCAGAATGACCCAGGTGAGATTCGAACCACCATCTCTGAATCTGCAAACCAGCGCTCTACCGTTAAGCTACTGGGCCAATGATGAGCTGTCGTAAATCTCTTTATGTTCTCAACGGCCTATCTTATTTCACACTGAGCCTAAGCTACAAGCTTAAGTAAGACTAGAGACAACATTTTGAATATGCTAAAGTAATATTTTTAGGTCTTCGTGTTTTAATGAACATCAACGTGGACAACTATTTATTTTCGAGCACTAGCGCTGGCGCCAGAATTGCCTTGGTCAATCCGCAGACGAATGTCGTCATGACTTACACTGAAGCCATTGAAACAAGCCCTGGCGAACACATTGAAGTTTCACTAGAAATGGTGATTTTTGGTCGTACAACATAAACATAAAATGTAACCTCTGCCCTCCAGGAACCCTACACCACAGAGTTTGGTAAAGTAGCAGTGACAATAACAACTTCTAACTGCTAAGCTTCATCAATCATTACTCTTTCAACAAATCCGACTAAATTTACCAAGAAAACTAAAAAAAAGAAAACGCAAGAAATTTAAAAAAAAGAAAATAAAAAGAAAGAAAATTTTCAAGACAAGAAAAGAAAATTGTCTTTAAATAATGACATTGCTGTACAGTGTTGTAGTAATGTACTTTATCAAAATCGGCACGTTTCACCATTAGTACCTATAACTGTATAAGAGCCATTGGAAAACACTGTTATTGCTTTTCAGGAGCACTTCACAAATTCGGATTAACTACATAAATTAGATTAACTGAGTTACCTACAATATAACTCGACGTTGATTTTAGCGATTTCCCATTTAGTTTCAAAATTCAGTTTTTATTTCAGACACGAGTGATTGGTCTTCACAAACCGTTCAGTAACTGCATTCAGAAATCCACCGAAGTTGAGCCCTACTATTACGATGAAAAGTACACTGTTTATGTAAGCGAATTTAGTTTAAGTTTTGCTGTTTTCTGGAAAAACGAAAGTCCAGTTTCATAGAAACTATAATTTGTTTTCTTATGAAAATGGTCAAAAAAAGCAATATTTTATATCAAAATCTAGACATACTCTCTGAATACTTGACCCTAAGTCCATTCCGACCTACCAAAGCTATTTTGGATGCTAACAAACCACACCACATACGAGGTTTGATGTTTTCGATGTTGTTTTTTGTTTTGTTTTATGTTTTTTTTTACTTTTTATTTATTTAGGAGTGCATTGCCAGCAAAACTCAGCAAGCATACATGGAGCTGTGTGGTTGTGGTCACCCTGGCTTGAAAGTGCCCAATGGCGCCAAAACGTGCCATGGCATAAAAGATGGTGTGTTTAAAAATGTGATTACGTCAGTATTTATTTGGGTTATTCAATTTTGTAGTCAACTGACTGTGCTATGATTTAAATTACTGCCGACAAACACTAATGTCCTGATTTTCACGTCTTTCAGATCTTCGTGCATGAACTAAAGTCTGACCAAAAAATGCTGGACCCTGAGCCAGAATGAAACACGCGATTTCATTACGAAAAGAAGGAATTGCAAGCTCAAGAGTGCCACGAGTAGTTACAAAAATCACGCCGCCTGTTTTATCTCAGGGTTCAGCAAATTTCGGTCGGACAGTCCATTTAGTTAGGAAATTCCATGCTTTTTGCGAATAGCTTAGTTCCGTGAGTAACTTTTATCAGACAGTATAGCCTAGTGACGTTATCTTTTTGTTTTTAGCAAAATGTGTTCTGGGCGGGTACGATTTTGTTGTCAATAGCACAACCAGCGCGGTCACGTGTCTAGAGCCTTGCGAGTACGTATGATGCTGACTAATTCATCAATTAAAGAACTTGAATTAATTATGCAGACGTTGTTATTTTGCTTTATTGATTTAGGCAACCTAAAATAGAAAAAAGCGTACTGAAGGATTCACATATTAATTAATTTTTTGTAATTTTGCTGACTAAGCAGACTGTATAATTGTAGCCAGGAATAGAAACTGAATTAATTGAAGTAAAAAGAATAGATTTGCTAGAGTCAATTAATAACCATCACGAAATAAAAATGTAATAAAATAATATCAACTGCATCAGATTTGGATTAAACTTTGTCGTAATCTATACACGATTAGCATATCTTTTGTATACAAAAAATGTTTGTGATACTTTTTCCAGAAAAAATGTACGTCAAAAAACGTCTTCATAAGTAAAATTTTACTTAAATATAGGGAAATTTATTACATATATACTTATTTTATAACGATAGATTTGTTAACAGAAGTCAATATTTGTTGAGCGACACCATATATGATCAAAAATTTCAGAAATATTCATACTCTTGAACACTTTTTAGACAGGATGTATATAACAAAGTGATTACTAAAGCCATCTTTCCTGCAAAACCTTTTATGGTATGTTGACAAAAAGTTATGCGCATTTACGCTTAAAACCCGGTTCATATTTGTCCTCGACAGCATAGGGACAGGGACAAGGACAGATTTCGGTCAGCAGCTGCGAAGAATTGACAAAACCGTTTTGGTCGTTTGTTTGTCTAAGGGCCTATTCCTTTACCGGATTAAACGGACTGGACTTCTTTTAGTCCGCGGTTTTGGAATGACAAGTCGGACTAAACGAACTAAACGGTTTAAAATAAGTCTGCTGCTTAATTTTAGTCCGAACCCATTCCTAAACTACCACCGGATTAAACTTTTTAGTCCGATCCCGTTCCTAAACTACCACCGGATTAAACTCTCAGCTGGACTAAAATTAGTCCGATTAAAAAATTTCCGTTCCTAAACCTGATTTAAATAAGTCTGTTTAGTCCACTCGCTGCATTTTACACGGAGTTTTAGTCCGCGATTTGTTACGCGGATTAAACGGACTTAACTTCCCGGTGCCCCCCAATTATTCTCTTGCTACTTATCACTACCTTAACCAATTTGGACGATCTATATATCAAATTATAGCTGAATAATTGGGCTATTTTATAGTGTATTTTAAATATCTGGTATAAAAAATGTATTTCAAAAAATCTTCGTCAAAATTGCTTTTTTTGGTCGATTTCCAACAAATTCTTGTCAAAAATTAAATAACAGATTTTTGATATGTTAAAAAAATAATATTGTTTTATATGATATGATATGTTTGATATTTTAATCAAAAATAATCCAAAAAAATTACTTTTACGTGGCTTAAGTTATTCAAGTCGGATTCGATCATCGAACCTATCTGGCCGAAGGCGAACGCTCTGACCACTCGGCTACGCTGGCCTGAAGCATTACGTGCTAAATAGTCTTTATATACAATGGAGATTAAACAATTAATAGATTGTCATTTGCAGCTAGTTTTTTTATATTATGTGCAGCTGCAAATACATTTTTATATTGCGAAAACGCTGTTTTCAAACAGCGAGTTAATTGTCAACTTCAACTGCTCAGCCAATCAGAGTACAGTTTGTAGGCGGAGACAAAACTGATTGGCTGGTGCGAAAAAACATTATAGTGGCACCAGAATACAAATTTATCAGTGTCGGGAAGTTTAAGTTTAGGAATGACACCGGACTAAATTAAGTCCGACTAAATTTAGTCCGATTATAAATTTGGGCCATTCCTAAACTACCGGACTAAACGGTTTAGCGCGAAAAATGAAGTCCAGCTTGATCGGACTAAACGGACTTGAAAATCAGCGCGCTAGCTGTTAAGTCCGTTTAATCCGGAGGTTTTGGAATGGCTTTTTTCAGTATAATTTTTAAACAGTTTAGTCCGATTATAATTAACCCTTTAATCCGGTAAAGGAATAGGCCCTAAGGTTGACGAGTGACCTCAACTATTCAGTCTTCTTGGAAGGGCTTAAAGGGCAAAACACTAGGGTCAACGACTAGTACGAGTATAAACCGTGCTTTAATGTATTTCATATCATACCTGTCTGGAAAAAACAGTGCAATAACTAGAGTCAATTACTAAGTGCACGCTGCTAAATTCACAGCGTGCATCTAGAATCCTGTTATTGCACTGCAGTAGACGTGCATCTTATCGTTATTGACTTATTGCACTGTATTTTTCAAAACAGATATAACATAAGTGATATCACTTTGTAGTGTGCACTGACTACTGAGCACCTATGCGCTCTAACACGTGAAGCCAGCGCGCATAAACTCGTGCACTCCGAGCACTCGTTCATGCACGTGACGCTTCACGTTACAGTGAGTATAAATTACTGAGTACACGCTACTGAGTGCATGCAAACAATGTGAAAAAGAATTTAGTCTTTTCTTGTACTGATAAATAAAAAAATGGTTTTCTTAATTTGCCTATTTGAAGTAAAAATTGTTCAGTTGAGCACATTATTAATAACACTTAAAACCTTTACTCAACTATTTTAGATGACACACAAAAACCAAGTTGATAAAAGTGTTGACCCGTAAGTTTTGAATTTTCTTATTGTGTGAACGTTACCAGTAAGTTCTATATGTTATCGGTAAAGTACGCACCCAGTTAAAGCGCGTCGCCGTATAACATTCCCTGGCATGGCCAATTAAATGTTGACTACAGAAAGGTAAAAAAAGTTAGGTCACAAGACTTCGCTGACTCCGCCTTTTGTCTTCAGGTTCTGATGATATTTCTGCTATCCATTAGTGTTGACCTGTTGAGCTGTTTGTTTTTTTTTAAATTGCAGTCTCAAGAAATAGTTTTCTTTCCACGCGAGAAAAGTAAGAAGAGTTAATAAAAGTTTAAAGTGAGCTGTGAGGGTGAGCATATTATTTGCTGATACTGTAATTGAGTTTTGCTAGTTAATTATTGTTGTTAGCCAACATTGCTCGTATGTTATCTTTAGTTAATCCGTTAGTGACTTTTAAATAAAACTATTCGTGTGTAGTGAACGTTGTTATGACAAAAATATATGCCAGAATCAACACTAATGTACGTGACAGTTTAGCCAACGCAAATACAAATAGTGACTGCAAAGATACCTAATGGTCACTCTGACAAGACACGTCAATCATTAGATAAAAAGCAAATTACTTTAACTGGCTTCTGCAGTTAATATAAGTCAATGGCTAACGTTGACTACATAGGTGTGCACTTTCCCGGTACCATTTATAGGCGACAATGTATTTATTAATTGTAAGCTATTTGTGGTCGCCATTAAAAACTTGGTCTGAATTGTCTGAAATTGAAAAATGAAAAAGTCTTAATGTCATAGTCATGGAATTTTATTTTTGATTCCAAAATTTGGGTCGGTTTGTAGAAGTAACCAATTGGCAGCGACAAACACAAATCCAAGCGTTAACTGGCTAACTTTTACTTGAATTATTATGATTCTTTTCAGAAAAAATCTAGCATTGTTATCCGTGTATTATAAAACCACAAATTTCTTGACATATATTGAACGACCGAAGAAGACGGTAAGTCATATTTATACATATATTTAAGAAAAAATAAAAAATTTTCTCTATATTACTGGTTTTTTTAATTTGAGCTTCTGTGAATCCCACCGTAAGGTGTTGCGAAATTTCGGCTAATCAGTCTATTGGCCTTATTAGGCATGTAGCCGTAAAGAGGGCTGTTGGAATGAAATAAACCAGTAGCCGGGATGTGAGTAAACCCGTCAGCCGGGATGTGATCTTATCGTCGTTAATTCCGCAGACTCGCGCACATCTATTCAGACTACAGTACCAAAATTACTTGCTGCAGACTCTTGAGTCGGAGACACATATTTCCGGAGTCAAATTATATATAACTGTATCCCTTGTGTATCCCTTAACTCTGGCATCTAGTGACTCCGACTCAGCCTCGACTTTGGATTCTGTAGCAAGTAATTTTGTACTTGTTGTGCGACAAGCTGACACCTACATAAAATGTAGCCAAGGTGGAAAGCAAAAAGCAGAAGACAAGTTTAGATCTGCAGTACCACAGAAGTTCTTGGCACTATGATAATGAGAAGCCCACAAATGGTATATATAAAACTCGGGTGGTTATAGAGAATTGTTTATTTTTTTATTGTTTTCTAGCTGGAACGTCTGCTATGGGAAGTTTCAAACTACATTTGTTTGGCATTCGGAGCATCTGTGATCAGTCTGATTGAACTAGTCTTACTGCCGTTTCAAGGATGCAGAGTTTAACAATGAAAAAATTGTTTAAATAGACCCGTAGTATATTTAGTATGGTTTGTCTATGCGTATATTGTCAATAATAATGATATACTCAGCCAGTGTAATAAAAACAGTCATATATTAGTTGTTTTTTTGTTTATTTACAAAACAAAAGTTGCAATGTAAATGAGATTAGAGGTCGCTACTTCTAGCATGACATTTCTAAACCTCCGAATTCAATGGAATGAACGTTCAGCACGCTGCTTTTGTGCACGGACTTAATTGTCGCTCCTGCCTAACACTGACAGCTCCACAACGAGAAATTATTCATTCATGTTTCACAAATGTTCAATATTCACGTTTTCTGCTTAAAATTCAGCTTGGAAGTAGTTTAGTTTCATCAAGAGTACATAATAGTGTCTCACTCTTTACAGAAGAAGAGTGAGACACTCTGTTTTCTGCCTGTGTTATAGCGCAGGCAGATGCGCTCGTCATTTCCAGCCCACATGTTGCCGTTTTATGCAAGATGTGCGTAGCCAATCAGAAGCGACCTTCGCTTCTGATTGGCTGGACGCCTGTGCACGTGCTCCAATCAGCACACTGGCCACCATTACAGCCATTTCATTGTTACATTTTCCCATGATCGGTCGGGTTGTGGGGGGGGGGTTGTTTTTTTGCCCAAAGTTATATTTTGCCGACATTTTTATCACCGTTTTCAGCGATGATGTTTATTGCTAGTGTTGTAAATGAAAATTAGGGCCTATGAGACTCGGGGGCTGTGGTGTAGTGGTTAGCATGCCTGACTTCGAAGCAGGTGGCCCGGGTTCGATTCCCGGCGCCTCCATTTCTTTCACTCTTTCTAAATTGGAGCCTCTTCTTTCTTTCAACATAGTGGCGACCGTGACAGGACGGAGAGGATAGGGCCGGGTCCTCAGGACAGCCCTATCCCCGAACCGTCTTCGGAGGTGGGTTAGGAGCCCCATGCCCTGGGTTGAGGTTGGAACTTCAACCCTTACGGTACTCGTGCTGTGTGCTGTATGGCTGTGTACATAGTCTCTTTCTGATTGGTCCCTCGGTTATGGGTAATCCGAAAAACCCTCGGTTTCGGTTAGGGGTGAACCGGAGAAAACCCTCGGTTTCGGTTAAGGGTGAGCCGGTCAAAACCCTCGGTATTGGTTGAGAATCGTTCTGGGTCGGTCGACAAACCCTGTGGTTGCGGGTAAGCCAGGAAACCCTGAGTGTGGTGTGATTGAAGTACATAGGCTTGGAGGCCTACGTGTGAATGTGCTCCGCCCTTGAGGCATCAGGTTCGCCCCGGGAGCATGAGTATCGACCGAGTATCGTTGCAGGGTCGCAACGATGTTCGAAGGGGGGACCCTGTTGTAAATGAGAATTAGGGCCTATGAGACTCGGGGGCGGTGGTGTAGTGGTTAGCATGCCTGACTTCGAAGCAGGTGGCCCGGGTTTGATTCCCGGCGCCTCCATCTCTTTCATTCTTTCTAAATTGGGGCATCCTCTTTCTATCCAACACTAGTTGTGCTGAATATGATGTTAACTGGTAAGTTAAATGTGTTTCTGACAAATTTCAGGCAACAGCACGTGAGGCCGCCTGCTTGCTGATTGGAGCACGTGCAGTGTTTCACTCTTCTTCTATAAAGAGTGAGACACTATTATGTACTCTTGGTTTCATCTTATAAGTTACGTGATACATGTACAATCGACTCACATTACGAAAGGTGGCCATGCATTGCAGAATTGAAGTGCAAAAAACAGTATCCGTCAATATCTATTCACATTCATTATATTGTATACAATTACCTAATTTCTAATAATGCCTAACTGTTATTTAAGTGTACATTAACTTTTATTTTATACTATTTAATTGTAAATTATTGTCCGGGAGCATTTACGATTATGCAAATTTCATAACAAAATTTTATATTCTCCTAGTGTGTAAATCAGTCTATGAGTTGGCTTGGCTACAGACTGGCGAAAAGTGCGGTCTTTTCTTCAATTTTGGACGCTTAAAATTGTAAGTTTATAGAGTGACACGTAGAGTTCTGCCACTAGCAAATTTTGCACGGCCAACGCCCGGGACCCGGAATTTTACGGGCCGGGCCCCGGGCCGGCCCCATTTCTGAAAAATCTCTCCGGCCCGGACCCGGGCCGCGGCCCAGGGCCCGCTACAGGCCCGGACAGAACTCTAGTGACACGTGTCGCGCTGGGATAAGGACCAATTTTTAGTGGCGCACGTTTTTTTAACGATTTCTCTCGTTTTTATAAGGATTTCATTATAAATTCTGCTCACTGTTCTGTACTTTAATAATTCATTGTTTCTGTGTTAACAAATTCTATTTTCCCAACAGTTGTTTTAGGGGCTGTTTAGTGCAGTCTAGTTAATTTGCATTTGGCCTTAGGCACTGAAGGCTTTGTGGTTTACGCCTGTGGTCAAATGAACCTTTTGGTTGAGTGATTTTCAAGTGACGGTTCCTTAAAACCTAGATCAGCTGGGTGATATTCTCTCAATTGGCGAGATTTGGGCACACGTCAGTTGGCACTCCGCAAAACCGCCTTGAGTCTTCCGGTTCAGTGTTTAACACTATAATGTGAGTTCCTTCTTGAGTTGCGGAACCAGGCTACGGGTGTTAACATACAGAGAAGGATTGAATTTGTTTTTGTTTAATTGCAGAAACAGTTTATCGTTGCCAGTTGGTTTAGTAAAACTGGTTAAATGGTTTAGAAAATGTTTCCACTTCAACAGTTTTGAGGCAAGATTTTAGTCGACTATACCGTAAATACTTGGACAGCTGCTATAACTAACTTTTTTAAGTGTATGGACATAAATTATGCGAAACAAGGATTGCTATATGCCATTCGATTGCCATTAATTTACATACTACAGCAATTTAGTAAACTGTTAAATTAACTTTAAATGCTTCAGGACTCACAAAACTAATGGAACTTTTTCTTTAGGACCTGAGTCACTAAAATGTTTCACCAGTGTAACTTTTGTCCATTTGTGCGTTCTATTTGGTAATAATGAGATTCCAATTTGGCATCAATTTCGAATTGGACTACATAGCCAAATGACTTGGATGATTTGTAAAGAAAATTGATACAGTATGCTGTTTCAATATTTATTGTACAGCTAAATTATAATGCATACATTTGTGCTTGTGGATTAAAAGAGCAAATATAAAGTCGAATTTTGAAACATTTGTTTGGCTTTTTTTCGAAAATGCTAATTTCGCATATTTCTCAACCAAGCATTTCAGCAGCGCTGCATCGCGAAACTTTTATTGGAAAGCTTTTTTGGATCGTAGTAACGTTTCTGAGCTTTGGATATGCCGTTTTTCTGCTTTTGTCTAGCGCACTGGATTACGCTAATAGACGCACACTAGTTATAAGCAAGGTTTGTGGACTTAATAATTTTCTGCTATTTTTTTGGACGTTTTTTTGTACGGCTTTCGAGTTAACATATTTTTTCAATTTCTGAACAATCGACATTGAAATTTGCTACAATTTGACATATCTGCAGAATTAGCTGACATAAAGTAGCTAAAACTAAGTAAAAAAATAAACTGAAATTAAAAGGTTATAGTTCATACTTATTTTATTTATTTTTAATTATTCATATTATTTTATTTATTTTAGTGCATACTTATTTTATTTATTTTATTATTTTTTAAAAATTCATTATATTTGTTCAACAAGTATGAGATGTTTCAGAATTTATTTATATCTATAACTGCTAAAACTTAATAAAAAAAATATCATGTTCACTTTGAGCTACATTATTTAATGAATTTGTGGAGAAGTAATTTATTTCAAAGGGACTCGAAGTTTAATTTAAATGCTGTAACCATGATTTGATTTAATTTCTGGTTAATTAGGTGAAGACACAAAAGCGAACTGTTTTCAAAAAACTGTGAATATTTATAATGAAATATCACTGTAAATTTAGCTAGAAGACAACAACATAATTGAGTTTCCCCAAGTTGTGCTGTGTAACCTCAACCCGTACAGGACAAAAGCCGCCAACGAGATACCTTACTTGGCTGCTTTGGTAAGCATATATATTTCATTAGCAATGTTGAAGTACACTCGCACTACTAACATAATTACAATGTATAAGTTTTTCATGTTAATTCATATTCAATAAATGTTTAGTTCACATTTGCTCAAGTTAATTATGGCTGATTTTATTAAAAATATTTTGCCCTTTCAGGAGTTTGTATATACAGATTATTCAAACAGTTTGCGACAGCATATACGAACGAAGCGACAACCAGGTATTATTTCTCATGTTATGTTTTACTAGGCATTTTTTAAATAAACTAAAACATATTGAAGAAAATAACAAAAAAAAGTAACCGTACTAAAAATTACTGTACTCAACATTGCTACGCAGGTCCGTTGGTAAACGTTTCTTTGCTATGTTAAAGTCACAGTCACTATGCAGACTACTTTACATAATTTACTGTATTTTGTCCCAAACATTTTGCATGGATGTCAGGGGCGGGTTGACTGACAGGTGCAGAATGGGGGTAGCACAATAACAACTTCGAGGTACAAAAATTGGAACAAGATAATTGCCTTGTAAGCATTGGATATCAGCTCTTATAATTACAAATTGCAAAAAACTTAATGTGAAACTCTTTTTTGTTGCATGATGTATTTCTAACACAGATAATTGCATAAGATACGGCAACTACGACTACATTCTTGTTCCAATCTCATCAACTTGCGAATTCCACTGTCAAACTATCGGCAGTTCTTGCGCCTATGATTCAAATCCAAAAGTTAGCGCGATAGCCGGACTTTATGCCTTACAACAACTGGCTGAAATAAATAGCATTAATTGTCAATCACCTACAATAGACAATCCAAACTACGTTTCACATATCCATACCGACAATAGATGTCATGCTTACAATTCCGATTCAACATCTCAACTTTGCACTAAAATGATATCTTCGCCGACCTGGGCATATCAAGCTTGTCAGTGTGGTAAGCTTTCTTACCGGTTTTTATCTTTTTCGTTAAAGAGCAACAGACCTGAAGTCCCACCAAAACATGGGAATGCTGAGAGAATTCAGAAAATTTTAATTTAGCAGTTACATACTAGACGTGTTTTTAATGACAAAAGTTAGTAGTCAAATTAAAGTTTTGTTTTGTTTTTGCGTGTCTTGCTTGTCGTTTTGTTAGTGAACCTCTTTTTATATAAGAGCATCAACACCCAGCAAGGTAAAGTTTTTAGTATTTTGTGAAAAAAGTTAATTATTCGTGCTTGATGGGACAAAAATATATGTTCAGGACTAAATCCTAGCTATACAATCATGTTTGCACAAAATTTTGATGAATTAACCCTTTCATACCCAGAGAATCATGGGAGATACTGCATGATGGACTACCATTTTTGGGGCTATGCAACTTGAATAGTCTATTCTAACGACAGGATCATTGAATTGTTATTTTGGGGAATTGTAGGTCTTCACATTTGGTCGGCAATTTTTACTCCAGCGAAGCCTATTTAAGCCATGCGCAAATTTGACTTTTTTATCGCAAAAGCAGTATTTCCTTAGGGCCACATTATGAAATTCGAATGCAACACCGACCATCTGCTTTTGTGCAACAGATAGATATAGCTGATAACGTAGTTTATTTCTAGCATTCAACTATGGCAGGCACATATGCTGTGTTGATACTCTAGGTACATTTTTTTATTTTTTACAAATTTTTACAAATTCTCAGCTTTGAGCGCTTAGAGCGAACAACTATAAAACGTCTTAGACCCTTAATCGACTGATTATGTTTTGTTAATCATTAATATTTTGGTTCGGTTCTTCTTTCTTTGGTTAAGCCCGATTCATCCTTCCTGCTATAGTGCTCTGGTGCTTTAAAACTTAGTGCTTTTGAAACAGTGCTTTCTCGGTTAATACTTAGTGCCTTAGTGCCTTAGTGCTTTGTGTTTTTGAGAATGTATTTTTCCGATTAATACTTTGTCCTTTAGTGCTTTGTGCTTTTGCAAGTGCTTTAGCGGTTTTGCAATTTTTGTGAATGTTTGACACTGTCAAGCGTTTTTGGCAGTGCTTTAGTACTTAGCCAATCAGCGTGGAATTAGTATCGTTTTCAATTTTTAAATTTTCAAATGGGCAGTATTTAAATAATTTCAATTTAGTGGCGTGTTGTATAATTAGTCAAAACAGAGTACTGAAAAGTTTATAAAATAAAATAAGCAACAAATATTGAACAGAAATTTTATCCAAAGCTTTTAAAAGTGTACTTTTTGATTAAAGAAAGTGAATTTTTCAGTTTTAAAAATTTACATCTAAATTCTGAATAACAAGGGCAACATTGAATAAAAAATTAAAAATACACCTGTGCAATTGTGCAGTAAAATACGGAAATTGAATGAAAAAACTAATCTACACAAAAACAAACTGTATATTAACCATTAGTGTTGCGAGGTTTAGGCAGTGCTTTTGATATCAAACCCTGTCACCAAAAGCACAAAGTGCAAAGCACAGTTCAAAGCACAGCATACAATGCTTCGAGCACTACCAAAATAACATGTTTTCAAAGCAAAGCACTAACATAAAGCACAAAGCATCGAAGCACAGTGCTTCGAAACATTTCAATGTCAAACATAAAAAAGATCAGTCGAAAACACAAAGGACAATGCTTTTGAAATTGTCAAAAGCACAAATTGTCAAATATTTGAAAGCACAATGCAAAAGCAGTAAAGCACCAAAGCACTAAAGCACGAAGTCTGAACCGGGCTTTAGTGTGTTATGAGTAGGGATGTTTTCAGTTATTGAAATCCTAATCAGTTCAGTTAATCAGTTAACTGATTACCTGAAGATTAAATCAGTTCAGTTATCAGTTAATTTCGCCAAAATTTAATCAGTTCAGTTACAGTTAAGTTAACTTAACTGTAACTGATAACTTTAACTGAAAATATTTTCAGTTATTTCTCTAAAACTGCTAATTTTTTGTTCAGCTTTTCTGACATTCATAAGTAGCTATGATTTCATTTCTACACAGTTACTGTGCCAGTCTACTAAATTTCTGTTAAGACAGTACAGCCAAAATGCTTACTACAGCCTCCGGTGTAATAGCGAACTCGTAGCCGCTTGATTTTGTAGTCAAAGCTTGCAGCATATATACTTTGACTTCGGAATCAACGGACTTCGACTCATCTTTGAATCCAGAGTAAATTTGAAAGTAAATTTGATTGGTATATAATGTAGCACGCATTAATGCCTACACAAATGTAGTTGTACGAAATTTCTTTAAATTTTAAAACCAAATTTCTCATCATCATCATACGTTCCATAAAAATGCCAGTAATCGATTGAAAAAAGACTAAATATCGGTCATATACTCATATAGCAACTTTTAAAAAATAAAAAAAAACTTAAAAAGTATGTCATCGGACTTTAAATCCTCCAAAATACGTGTAAATTTAAGTCCGCGGACTTAAGTGGACTTAATTAAGTCCATTTTAGAAACGTGCGAAAGTTAAGTCGGACTTAAATAAGTCCAGCGACAACTTAAGTCCACTGTTATTTTTGGAATGCGATTGGACTTAAATTTAAGTCCGGTGACATATTAGAAATGCGACTGGACTTACTTAAGTCCACTGACAGCGTTAAGTCCACTTAAGTCCGATTAAGTCTGATTTTGCGCTCCAAAATTCCGGACTTAATTAAGTCCAGTTAAGTCAAGTCGAGTTAAAGTCAATTTTAGAAAACGGCCCTTAGCTTTGTTACTGGATAATATAGCTTCTTTTTTAAGCGTTTACCACCTAGTTTTATGTGACTGCCAGTGGATCACGGGCCGCAAAGGCTGAAAAATCGCTGCATACTTCCACGGGAGCTGTTAAGGGAGGGTGAAAATTGGACAAGAAAAAGCTAATGACAGGAGGTCTTTAGTGTTTCGTTGTAGGCCGACAGCCAATAATCAATTGACTTTTAGGCTCGATCGAAAATGTCAGCGTGTACAAAAACAGTATCTGCATGCGCGTGAGTAAATATACAAACATGTGAGTAAATATACAAATACGCACGGAAAATAGTGGGATTTATTGTTTTTGAAATGTTCCCACAGCTGAACTGATTGCCGCTTTTCAGTTATGCTTGAAAACTGAAAATCAAAAACAGTTTCTACGCTTAACTGAAAATTAATTTCAGTGATAGCATATAACTGAAAATAAAATCAGTTAACTGATTTCAGTCAGTTTTTCACGATCGAAGCAGTTCAGTTAGAGTTAAGTTAACTGCTTCTGGAAATTGTGCAGTTCAGTTATCAGTTTTTAACTGCTTTGGAAAATCAGAGCAGTTCAGTGATCAGTTAATATCAGTTAACTGTAACTGCTTAACTTTAACTGAAAAGGAATCAGTTACCAGTTAACTGAAAACATCCCTAGTTATGAGTGGGTAGTCTCTTAATTCGAAATGGGGTTGCTTGTGTTGTGATTTTTTGCGGTTGTGTTTTGTTCTGTAAGCACAGTTCACAACGTAACAGAATAGCTACTGCATTTTTCCGCCCGTAATATGGAGCAGGCGCTTTAGTTTAAAGTATGGTAACTTTAAGTAACAGCTTCTTTGATTTAGTTTATATACACAGTACACATTTGTCCACAAGGATTGTCATTGCGATAAAAAAATGCCAGTTGTGAATGAAATAGTTTCAAAAGTACAGGAACAAAATAACAAGATAAATATACCCTTATATGTTTAGGGATTCCATCAAATCTCCAATGTATGCCATTTCAAAAGCCGAGTCAACCATGTACGTTTAATAATTTGAAAACACTTGTTTAACATTCAAATCTACAGCTCAGGAAAAGTGGTATAAATTCATTAGTGCAAGTATACAACAGGTAACATAAATTAACAGCACGACTTACGGAGGTATGTATCACTAATATATTTTATATTTAAGCTAGTGATATATTTTAAACACTTTTTAATGAGTTTGTCTCGTTCGGTTCAATTTACTTCACAAAACATTGACCTTCTGTGCAACTTATACCAAATTTTTATAAAAACCCCACTGAATTCGGAAAAATAATTTCTAGTGCGAAGTCTTGCACGGAACCTATGTCACTAGGACTTAGTTTTGACTACAAGAAAAGCTAAAAAAAGTAGAAAAATGTTGCTAAATCTTTCTTCATGCCGGTACAATATTTCTTCTCACTAATTAACTGATAGCAATAAACGTATGCTAAATGATATTAATGTTTTAAACAAAAAGAAAACAGCGGAAATTGTAAATGATATTTGTCAGCTACACAAAAATCTCGTACATGAAAAAATTTTCTCCTAAATGGAAATTGTTACAAACCAGCACTTTTGTTGACGAGCGTACATCTCTCCATATGACGACCATAAGCATACATTTATGAGTGAGGAATGGGGCATAAGTATTATTTTAACGTATCGGTAAAATTAAACGCGTCAGGCACCAAAACATTTCGTCGGTAGTTCAAATTTCTGATATATACAGATGCTAATTTCGACAGTATTGACCTTGTGTTCGACGATTACGTCTCACGCATGTGCATGTACATACAGTTTAAAAATCACCTGTGAGATAGATTACTAATGACATTACGTGCAAATCAGCAAAAAACGCAAAATAAAAACATACTATAACACTAGCCTGTATTCTTCGTCAAGAATCACCTCGTATCTATTAGTAAAATCAACATCAAAGTAATTCTTTTCGTGGTTGTTGAAGTCACTATACTACTGCATACGCAAGTTTTATGTGTTCACATGTGAGTATGTGTCCACATGTGAGTATGTGTCATGTTTCAAGGTTACGTGAACTTTAGCATTAGGCATGGGCACGTTTAAACGGTTTGAACCGTTTAAACGCGTTTAAACGTTTAAACGGTTTGGAAACGTTTAAACATTTACGGGTTCAGAAAACGCGGTTTAGAACCGTTTAACGTTTAGTACGTTTAAACGTTTAAACGTTTAACGTTTAAACATTTAAAAGCGGTTAAACGTTTAAACGTTTAAACGGTCAAAAAACGTTTACAACCGGAAAACGCGTTTAAACGTTTAAACGCGTTTTCTCATCTGTAAACGCGAGCGTTTAAACGTTTACAGATTTTTGTAAACGTGCCCATGCCTAGTTAGCATCGACGCTGTAGTAGATAAATATCGATTGCAAACCTGCTATTATTGATTATTGTGCGAAAACACACATGCAACCATTTGCCACAAGCACACACACGCAGTCACACACACACAAACACACACACACACACACACACACACACACACACACACACACACACACACACACACACACACACACACACACACAACATGCATGCATTTTCAGTTTCTGTGCATTAACTGAATTGAGTTTGCGCGAAAAGCATTCAGCAAGCATTCACGACTAGCACTGCATGGAAATTATGTCAAATGGTTTGCCAACAATATAAAACGCATTTTAGCAAGTAAGCATTTTTAACTAAAAACTATGTTTTGAAATATCTCACAATTTTGAAGCATTCACGCCACATCAGTAGCCTATTTCAATAAACTCCCAAGCCTACGGTCACAGTGGCTTGTGGCCACAGGTGCCTGTAAATCGGGTTTTAAAATGTGTTCAGCTACACTTGTGACTTCTCACAGGCCACAGTCGTAAGCCATAAGTCCATGGAAAGATACTCGCTTGTGCGGCACACAATGAAACCGCATGCACGGTTTGCCTACTATCGCACGCAGTTACGCTGCCAATTTGTGCCCTCATACAAAGCCTATGAGCGATTCGTGGCTGTTCAAAAATCTACCTGTGCCTGTGGCCTATTTGAGCTTTGTCTTGTGCCTGTGATATATTGCAGCACAATTTGCAGGCACAGGCTCACAGGTCCACAAATTTGTGGAGCTATGAGTTTATTCAAACGTGTTAGGTACATGTGATAACCTGAGGTTAACCGTTGAGTTTAGCAAATAATCATGATTTGTTTAAAATACTTGTTAGTATTGATTTATTGTTCAAAATATTTTTTATTTAGTATTTTAAAATCCAGTTTGTTGACTGTAATAAACTTAATGAAACACCTTAAAAGTGAATCTTGCAGCTACACAGGGTCAACCAGATGGGACTCAGTATGTTATGGGAGAGCCTGGGGCCACTTGCGCGGATGTTTGCGGATTTCATTTTGGAAGACAATGTTTTTCCAAGCCAAATACAGTGACAGAAAACGACAAACTTTTATCTAGTTTTGGCTACACGTGTAGCATGAATGAAGCAGCGCTGACAGGAGCTGACATGAACCGATTGTGTACTGTGAATTCGCAGCCACTACCATGTGAGCAGTCAAAAATGGGACATAGCCTGCTGTGCTACTGTTGTAAGTTTTTCGGAATTTAATACTGATGGTTATTTATTTTTTCGATTTTTATTTTTTGTTTTTTGATTTTTAACTTTTAATCATTAATATCATTAATAACATTGTTATAGAGGTCAATAAATTGTGGCCAAAATCTGACCCGTAGAAACTAATACGTCCTTTCATTAAATAGATATTCACCGAATAGGTTATAACGGCTTCTGGGGCCATATATAACTGTTCTCTTGAAAAGTTATTGTGACATTTTGATTAGTGCCAAATCAACAAATTCATTAATTTGAATTAATGACTAAATACGACTAAATGAAATTTTAGCAATTAATATTAAAATCTTAACCAGTGAAGGTAACATAATCTTTAAAACTATACATAGGTACCTTCATTCTAAAACTTTAAAATATTTTTTTTTGTAGAATGAGTATTAACTAAAGTCTGACCAAAAAATGCTGGACCCTGAAGGGGCAGTTTAAGTTTGACTAAACCGCAAAAGATAACCCCATCAACCCATATATCAATCGAAAACTCTTGGTCTATATCCGGTCAGCGGAAAAAATACCGCAAAAAATCGACTTTGAGCAGCCATGATAGCTACTTAACAGTATATATATTTAAATTTAGCTACTGATCCAGTGCCTACTACAACTACTACTACATCTACTACTACATCTACTACTACAACTACTACTACAACTACTACTACATCTACTACTACAACTACTACTACATCTACTACTACATCTACTACTACTACAACTACTACTACTACATCTACTACTACTACAACTACTACTACATCTACTACTACATCTACTACTACTACAACTACTACTACTACATCTACTACTACAACTACTACTACAACTACTACTACATCTACCACTACATCTACTACTACAACTACTACTACATCAAGTAAATATTTTTTACTGTGATTACTTTTAATAATATGGTATATAATATTATCCGAGATATCAAACAGTTTACAGTGCTTGAATATCATGTTTCACTTATCATTAGTATTAGTACTGTCAAAGTTATTTTCATTTTGTTGTTTATAAAAAAATTGCATATAATCATAATAGGAAGAGTGTGACACTGGCCACGTTTGTGGCCTACAGCGCAGACATGCTGCGACCATTATCTCCCGAAAAGGGCCACAACTGTGGGGGGAGTACCCCCCTACACGAATGAAGGCATAACCCTCAACTGTGGGGGGACGCCCCCCCCACGAATCAGACCATAGGTATCAAGCGTGGGGGGACCAGCCCACAAATGAGGGTATACCCTCGGGGGGGGACCCTCCCACGTTTGGTGCAACCTAAAAAATGCCCAGGAGACGCACAGCCGCCACTTTTTGAGGTAAAATTTCGTTCCGAGGGGTAATTTGAAATGCTGAACACGAATCCAGGGTCCATTTTTACCTAGAACCCTCGTGGACCCCGCCTAGCTTCCCTCCCCAGGGTACCATGCCTCAAGGGGCCAAAGGGGTCAAATTTTCGAAATTGAGATTTTGCTGCTTCTCGGGGCAGCTCCTGAACACGAATCTGAGGTCTATTTTTGCCTAGGACCCTCCTGGGCCCCCTTGTGACCCCTTGTTGTGACTGTGACTGTTTGGACTTTAAGGATTAGAATAGTCAGGAACACAAAAAACCCTTCGAATGCGCTTTCACCAAAAAACTGTCAAAAAGTTCTCTACCGTAAGAATTGCACGTACCTACATACATATCTGTACTAAAGCCTCGTAGAAATCTGATATCTAGAGGGTGTAGCGAATAGTAGTCTCAGTTTGGAAAAGAAAACATATTTGAGTCCAAGAGCCTAGACGGAAGTGGACTCCGGATTCGTCTTCAGGGACCAAAATAACACTTAGACGTGAATAGTTCAATTTCTAGAAAAATGACCCCAAGTTGGTAACGTAGCCCGTGGGGGTCAACTGGGTCCGCTGTGACAAAAATGGAACACCTCAAAATATCCATAGGAACAAAATTTTACCTCAACAAGTGGCGGCGGGCCGTCTCCGAGGCATTTTTTAGGTTGCACCAAACGTGGAGGGGTCCCCCCACATTTGAGGGTATACCCTCATCTGTGGGGGGTCCCCCCCACGTTTGAGACCTATGGTCTGATTTGTGGAGGTCCCCCCACAACTGAGGGCTATGCCTTCATTCGTGTAGGGGGGTACCCCCACACAGTTGTGGCCTTTTTGGGGAGATACTGGGGCACGCTGGGGTGCAGAAGAGTGACATACTCTTTTTATTATGCACTCATGATATAATTTATGTGTTATAATGGTTGAGTTTTAGAAGGTATGTAACATAAAAGCCGAAATTTTAATAAAGTTGCACAGTTTGTCAGTTTGATAAGGTTTGCTTTGTATGTAGCAATTTAAATTTGATGTTAAACTAAGCCGATAAAAACAATAATATGCAGCTATAAAAAGCAATGAAGTGAATGAAACTAAACCAATAACAACAAGCAGCAATTTTTTGCAAAATTGTCGAGTAAATTATGCTTTTACTGAGCATATGCTTGTCCATTAACTTTGTTGAAAGTTAGACCTGCAGAAATGGTTTTTTATTGAAATAATATATTATCAAAGTTAAGGGGGGGCTATCTAGGTCAAAAATCAAAGTTCACCAATTTCGCTTATTTTCACATATGTTAGTCCCCGAAGGCTCCGCAACCTCAGATAAGAACAACTAAGCTTGAAGGTGCACTTTTGGTTCAGTGCGTTTGTCAGTGTATTTACATAGGCAAAAGTGCGTACGAAAGCCTAAAAGTAGCCCTTACTTGGACATTTCTAACCCAAACCACAACAAGCCAATCAGGCTGAAACTTGGCATAGCAGTAGCCCACGTGTAAGCGCAAAATCGTATGATCCGGATTTTTATATGTAATTTCAATTTTAAAATCGAGGGCGAAAGATAAAAAAATGGCTATTTTTTGGGCCAAATTTGAGTGATTTTACATCTGGCGTCACAGCTCAGGCCATGGGCAAAAATTTAAAAAATGGATTATAGAGGTTGAGATATGACGTTAGGCTATCGAACCATGTAAAAATCAGTTCCGTCAGTGTTAGCAAAAATTTCGAGTACAGGGACGCTTTGCAACCACAAAAAACTTTTTTGCGCCTACGATTTACACGTAAAATTGAAACTTTGGGAGCCCCTAGTAAATAATTGGCAAAAGCATTGGTTTCTGTTTATCAGATATGCGATGCGCCTTCTTCGGGGCTACATTGTGTGCAAATTTGAAGCGAATCAGAGAACCTAAAATTGGCTTGATGTGCTTTGTGTTAGAACTGTCCAACTAAGGGCTACTTTTAAGCTTTTTTGCGTACTTTCGCCTATGTAAATACACTGACGAACGCGCTGAACCAAAAGTGCACCTTCAAGCTTAATTGTTCTCATCTGACGTTGGGGCCTTGGAGGAGTAACTTATGTGAAAATAAGCAAAATTGGAGAACTTTGATTTTTGAGCTGGGTAGCCCCCCCCCCCCCCTTAAGACCACACAGTCCCGCCTAGCTCTTACCAGTGGCGTTGCCAGAAAAAATTTTCAGGGGTAATGACTAATCGATTTTTTAAATGTGTTAAATTTGGCTTAATCGCAATTTTAACGCAAAAAACGATAATATCATTTTTTGTTGAGAAACTGTGATAATTGTTTAATCAGAATGGCATTGGATGTAAAACTGGTGCTGAAATCATCTAAAATTACAAAACTGGCGGGTCGGCAAGGATTTAAAAATTAAAAATTTTGAAGTTTTCAAGAATATCTTTGACATTACGAACCGCATATTCGTTAAAAATTCCATTTTTGTTATGATAAAACGGCTAAATGTATACTAAACAGTGTATTAAGCAAATAAGTAGTGCACGATGCACCCATACTACTCATAGGTCGCTTTAATAATATACAAATATAGAACTTTTACAAATATAGGCAGGTATTAGATTAGATTTCGACATTAACGTCGTCAGTTTTTTACTAGCTAACTAAATATTACTGCATATTCTGTGAAACCAAACTACTGTCACTGTGGAACCCATTAAGAGCTGGGTAATTTTTGTGTATTTTCGTTTTTGATGGTTTAAATTTAGAGGTTCACTGTGTTTTCTATAAATAAAAACCCCAGCTCACAGGCTGCTCCATTACCTTTTCTTCCATCAGGTTTCCAAAGCCAAAAATGTCGCCAAACTTAACTTTTCCAGCTGCTTTAACTTTAGACTTTTGACAGTTTGGTAATTTAGCAAAGTTTTAGGCGGGATAACTACACTTGCATAGAACATATTTTATAGAAAATTTTTGGTCAAGGGTTACTTATATACTGGCTGTTTACTAAGGATAGTCATGGAAGGCGGTTGGGTTTTAAAACACTGCCTATTTTGTTTGTTGGTCAAATGAGTTACTACTTGGACCAAAGCTAACTATGTAAATTACTGGCAAGCTTTGGATCGTTGCTTGGCCAAAATTGACTCAAGTTGTAGGTCTCGCGTGAAATACAATAGCACAGGTTATAAATAAGTGCTGTTTAAGACAACTTAAAAGATAAGACGAAAGATAAAAGTTGCAAAATGGCCAAAACACAATTGTACGCAATGTAACACAATTTCTTAAACAAACTACTGCACGAAACAAAACCAATTTAGTTTGTTTTTGACAGTTGATTGTTTTCACATAAGCTAACTCAGTTTTTTACCAGAATATGGGTTTGAATTTGAAAATTGGCCAAGCCAGAAAATTAGAGAATACAATTAGGTTAAATGCAAAAAAAAATGTGATCCAGACTTCATGTTACACTTCTGCCTGTCGCAATGCATTTCTTGAATTTGCATTTTCCACTTCTCTGTCATGTCTCTGTTAAATAATTGAAAACTAGTGATCATTGTGATAAGACCAAAAAAAAACTAGCATGAACTATTATAATTTAAACAAATTGCCCCCAAACAGGACAAGGTTCCTCCCCAGAGATGTTGGGAATCTCACTCAATAGACTTCACTTATTTGCTGTACACCAATATACACCACCGCTTACTCTTTGAGGTCTAGCGTAAAAACCGGAGCTTACCTGAAAGTGAAACAGCTTAGCGATTAATTTCAATTTTTTGTCGTCGCAAGATTCGTGTATTTTTTCCGTCAGAATGAATTTTCAAGAGCAAGCATGAAATGATACTTTCGCTTCCTTGGACTTAAGATTTAACTTTTAGCATATTGATACTTAGCCTAACACAAACACCAGTGAGCTAACATCTGACAAAAAAGTAGCGAGTTGCGACACTTTCATATTTTAGTGGCATGCTTTCTGCATCTACTTGTTGTACTTTTGATAGTCAAACTGTATTTTTTGTAAGAAATTCACATGCTTAGTTTTTTGAAGTGGTGCAACTATTTTGGGTCAGACTTGGGGGTCGATTTTGGTTAGTGCGCAGCTTTCATCATTTGTTCGTTGCAATTTGGCGTATGGTGATTGTTTTGAAATTTGATATCCATGTTAGTTGAGCAACAGAGCACTGAAAGCAACAGTTGACCAGCCAAGTGCAGCTATGTGTAGCCTAGCTATGTCTAAATAGCTGGCCAGCTTATACGCATATGTACGTATAAACGTAATATACGTACAAACCTGCATAAAAATACGTGTCACAGCACGTATTTTACGAAACCGAGAAGTAAGTTAAGGACCCGCCGTCGCTGAGGCGACGGTAGGAAAAAGTAAAAGCATGTGCCATTTGATACTTGTGCTAACATTTTAGCAAGTACTAATGCCTGTGAAATACCAAATGCCCGAACCGAAGAACCGCGTCCAGCAAGTAAGCTGTAATTTAAGTCAATGTCGGTTGCTATTGAACCATCAAGTTGTGTTTACTGCTTTACTTGTTGTGTTTTACTAAAGTGCTCAGGTAAATAAAAAACAAAACAGTCTTATTCAGAATATATGTAACGCCCCAGATATCAATGTACTTGAGTGATTTCCATACATATATACATTACATTGAGTATTATATACTACAATAATATATATGTAGTGTATTATATACCACATCATATTAGATCAGAAAATCAGCTTATTGCAGGAACCCACACTATTCCAAACACCAAAATATCCTATTTCTTCGCTCAAACAAACGAAACCTGCTATACAGCATGTCAGCAGCAGTTTAATGCAGTCTGCAATAAAACTCACATCGACTTGATAAGAGCGGATTTAGCAGAAATTATTCCCAGAATTACTTGTTGCGAAGAAATTACTACCAACAGTTTTCCATCGATGTTGTACTATCCAGCAAAAGACATGCCTGGCAATAAATGCAGGGCGCAAGCATCTATACTTCTCAGTCCGACAGATTGTTTCAACTACGTTCCTGACGCGGCACAATTATGCGCTTGCGGTACGTAAATTAATTTGTGGATAAAATGTTAACTAATACAAAAATCAACTTATTGTTTATGTATTACCATTAATATTAATACATGAACTTGTTGAAACAAAAATGAACTACTTTATTAAGGGGGGGGGGTGCTACCTGAAAAAGTGAAAATTTTAGGTTCTCCGATTCGCTTCAAATTTGCACACAATGTAGCCCCAGGGAAGGCGCATCGCAGATGTAACAAACTGGAACCAATGCTATTGCCAATTTTTCACTAGGGGCTCCCAAAAATTCAATTTTACGTGTAAATCATAGGCGCAAAAAAAAGTTTTTTGTGGTTGCAAAGCGTCCCTTTACTCGAAATTTTTGTTAACACTGACGAAGCTGATTTTTACATGATTCGATAGCCTAACGTCATATCTCAACCTCTATGATCCATTTTTTTAAATTTTTGCCCATGGCCTGAACAATGACGTCAAATGTAAAATCACTCAAATTTGGCAGGTCCAAAAAACGGTCATTTTTTCACATTTCGCCCTCGATTTTAGATTTGAAAATACATATCAAAAATCCGGATCATACGATTTTGCGCATACATGTGGGCTACTACTATGCCAAATTTAAGCCTGATTGGCTTAATGTGGTTTGTGCTAGAACTGTCCAAATAAGTGCTACTTTTCGGCTTTTTGGCGTACTTTTGCCTATGTAAATACACTGACAAACGCACCGAACCAAAAGTGCACCTTCAAGCTTAATTGTTCTTATCTGAGGTAGAGGTGCCTTGGGGGAGTAACATATGTGAAAATAAGCAAAATTGGAGAACTTCGATTTTTGACCTGGGTAGCCCCCCCCCCCTTAACAGGAATAACTATGTCTGTCTCGTTTAATGATTTAGAATTTCAATGAACAATGCTGTTTTTGAGAGTATACGTTGTAAATGAGAATTAGGGCCTATGAGACTCGGGGGCGGTTGGTAGTGGTTAGCATTCTTGTCTTCGAAGCAGGTTCGGTTCCCGGCGCCTCCATTTCTTTCTTGTTTCTAAATTGGGACCTCCTCTTTCTTTTAACATATAAATATCAAAACAAAACACCGTATAAATTTATAGAATGTAGCTGTTTTTATAGAAAATGTTACTGATCGACTTATTCGGCCAATTCCAACCTTCGCTCCTTTTTCCATTTCACAGCCATACAGTAAGTGGTTTGTTAATAAATCACTAAATTCTGACCGAAAATTGCTAAACCGCGCAACAAAACAGGTGGTTTCCTTTTTGTGACAACTCGCTGTACTCTTGATACTCGCAGTTCGTTCTTTTTGTATTGAAATCTAACAGTTATTTCTGTCTCAGAGTCCAGCATTTTTTAATCAGACTTTAGGTTAACACGTTTACTCAACAGTAACCAAATTTTTTTATATCAATCTTATGGATGTTATTTATAGAGGTGGATTAAGTAAAATAGTCTTTTGAGAATCCTGGAAGGACAAATTACTTACATTTCAAAACATAAACCAGATTTGGAAGCCTTGAAATTGAGTATTGAGGATTGCGACCACTTAAATAGAAAATTAACGTTAAGCATCAGATAATTGACAATAATTTTATGTGATATGTTAAGTAGCAATACACTGCTTTTGTCACAATTGTTAAAACTAACAACTATTAGCATTGTGCTTGTCATCTGGTTCGACTAACAGTGGCAATGTCTGTCCGTCAAAAAATAATTAGCAATTTGGGGTTGTGTGGTTAATTAGATGAGATTTACAAAAGGTGTTTAACTTAAACCCAGTCTAAATCAAAGACTTATGAAATACGCATAGAATGTTTTATTCCTATGTTCAATTTTATTAGATTTTTTTATTTATACTGTTTCCAAAGTTAAACACCTTTCATCAAACCCAACCATTGCTTTCAAACTGTTTAAAATATTTTGTTTTTAATACTTACGCAACTTTCGTGTAGAACCGATGGCTTGTAATGTTAACTCAACCGCTGTTCAAATTTCCAACAAACAACACTGCTTGTCAACCAAAATGCTGTCTGATGTCAAACGGATGTTTGAAAAACATCGAGTAATGCACCATAATTCTTTTTTTGAAAATAAAATCAAAGATACGAGTGAAATTTTGTCAAATTTTGAATTTATATGAAATACTGTCTATTTTTACGACTATAAATTATAAATGCAGTTTGAAATAACTCGGAAAATATGTGACAACTGACAGTATAGTATTAAAGTAGCATAAACATATTAGTATTGAAGCAATTAGTTGAACATATGGCATATTGTGACTAAATACTTATTAGACACAAGAAACATCATACTATAATTCTTTACATTTCCGTATACAAATTACATTCTAATTTTTATTATTACTATTATTAATTTTTTATGTTGCTGTTGTAGCAGCAAACTTTTGAAGATAGTGAATCTCTGGTGTCGACTTTTATGGAGTTTAGAGCAATGGCGTCTATATTTATCAACAAAAGCATGCTAATGGACGCAGGAGTAACAAAATCTCAATTTCTGCTCGATTGCCGGATATTAAACTTAACCAACTGTGACCAGTAAGAGAGACATCTGTATAAATGATTACTATTTCAATTAATTTTTCCTCTATACATGTAGTTTTGACTAATTAAATTTGTCGTGTTAATGCATCTATTGATGTTTCAGGCTATTTGATCACGAATTTTTGGACAGCACTTATGGTAACTGTTTCTCAGCCAATAATGGTTCCAGCAAGTATGGTGTATTAAAAACTGCCGCTGGAACTTACTACGGTCAGTTGTTAGAAGTGCAAATATAAACACTATTTTCAATTCTAAAAAAACTAACATTTACAACTTGATTGTAATGAAAGTTTATTTTTAATTTAAACAACAAAAATACGTAACTTTGAACATATTGAAAACCTGTTTTACTTAACTTGTAGTAATTGTTTTTTACATTTTTCTTGGTTCAGTTGGTAAGTTACGGCTTAAACCTAAAATAACAAAATGTAAGACTAACAATAAACACATATGTAACAAAAATACAGAAAGAACTGTTATTTTTAGGCAAACATCAATAATTCTCCTGCTAAATCGAGTAAATCATTTGGTGTATTTAGGCTTGCGTGTTTTGATGAATATTGGTCAGAGTGACTATATGTCGATGAGTCATACTGTAGGAGCCAGAGTCGTCATAGCAGAGCCCGGAAAACACGTGATACCATTTTTTGCCCCCAGTTTCGAAACAGCCCCGGGCATAGAGCAACATGTGGCCATTACTATGGTAAGCTACCTACTTAGGCAAAAAAGTTAAACCATTTTCTTTAAAGTTTAAGTTAAAATTAAAGTAAGGCCAAGGCTTCAATTTAAGTTAAAGTTACAGTTAAAGTGAGGCTCAGACGGTAATTTAATTTAAGTTAAAGTTAAAGTACATAAGCCCAAAATCAATGACTTTTAAATAACTTTTTTAAATAACTTTAATGTTAAAGTTAAAGTAAGGGTGTTTTAATTCAGTAAAGTTACAGTTAAAGTAAGACCTTTAACTTTTTTAATTTCAGTTGAAGTTAAAGTTTAACTTCTTTGCCCTACTACGTACGTATGTACTTCTTCTTAAATGTTATAAATAGTAAGTTGCTAAAATTTAGTTCTAGTTGGCAGCGCTACAACCGACTTTTTGCATGAACCATTGACAAAACAAAATATACCTACCTATATGTGTGTTTAGATTTATAACCATATCATAATATTTGAATGCTAATAGCCAAACATAGCCGTAGACCACTCGGCTACACTACACAATATGGACGGCAAATTTTTAAGTGAAAGCAAATTTCAAGCATCGGATAAAGTATCAACATCATGTATGAATGTGACGCCTACCGCATAGGGCAGTGTAAACATTGTGCATTCTAATTACAATAACGCATGTTTTCAAATTGATTGTACAGCAGCCATCAGAGTCGCGAGTTTACGTATATCCGGATGTGTTTAATTCTTGCTTTGCTTTTAAGATATTTTCCTACTTCTGACCAGCGTGTAGCAAATGTATAAGAGCATGTTAATTAGCATTCACATATACTTGATATGTGTTCTGGAGTGCAATAAAGTCCAGAGTATGTACATGTTTGGATGTTAAGTGGTAACAGCTGTTAGGTAGTAACAGCAGCAAGGCTAATTAATTACGTAGAGGCCATATGATGTGAACTTGCTGAGGATAAGCGTGCTAAATTAATTTGCTGCAACAGCAAAACAATCTCAAACGGTTATGTGCTTTAGGTATTCAATTTATAGATTTTAATCTTTATTTTAGCGCCGATTAAACGGGGTTCAGCGCCCATTTTCCAATTGCATAACAAACAAATCCGAGGTTCAACCATACTACTATTCTTCTGAGCACTACACAACTGAAGTTAGTATACTTTTTGCGTTTTTGTTAATCAATTAGTTTTAGCCGTTGTGAAGTCTTATTTGGATATGTACAGGTCTGAGCCATAAACCTAAACTGAACAAGCACTTCTGCTGAGTAAGTGGTTAAATTATGAGGCCTGAGTGTCAATATTCCAAATGAAATATAAAACGCGACCATTATTTGCAGAAAAAAATTCATAATATCAACTAATGTACCGTCTCAAGCTGCAGCGATTGACAATTATAACAAAACTTATCCAACAATGATATGACGGTTGTTACGCAAGGAGTTTAAATTTTGTAAACATTACTGATTAAAGGTTGGCAAAGCAGTCTTATTAGTCTTACAGTACATCTCATTAATAGTTTTATGAAAATATTTTAGTGTGGTACATACAAATCTAGCTATATCAGCTGTGGGTTGGCGGAATTAATTGGACGAAGCAGATTGTGATGCGAATCTAAAACTCAACGGTTCGATCCCACTCCGGCGTCCATCACTTTTGCTTTTATTTGATCTAGAAATTTCTTACTGCAAAAAAGACGAAAGGCTGTCAAAAAGAAACCTACAGAGCTGTAGAGATACCTGCCTTTCTAGTGTTAATCAACACTAGATAATCGACCTACCCAAAATTACATTGAAGAAGGAGAATCTAAATATAGTATATACGCGGCCCATGTGGGAACCGCGTAAAGACAGAGCCTTAGACTGCTCACTAACCCGAAACTACCAAAAATTTTCCAAAACTATCCAAAACGCACAAAAGACTAAAAATACTCCGGTTACAATTAAGTAGGTTTATTATAAACAAGCCCAACCTGCGGCAAAACCTTCAGTAAGTATTAAGAATTATGTTCAAGTAAGCTGACCAGCAGGTCAGCTAAAACCTGTTGTGCAGCAGATAATTATCTTATTGTAAAATCTGTATGCAAAAGTTCAATGCGTTTTTATGCAATCTTACAATAAGTTGTTTATGCAAAAACTGGAAGTAGTTTTAATTATCTTACAACAAATTATGTAGGAATGGGTTGTTTTGATGAGTGAGAAGTGTATTCATTCTTTCATAACCAAAAATGACTACAGTTCGCAGGAAACATGTAAGATGCTGCCAACAAAATTATCTGGTCAAATGTTGGTAGTTGGTAGGCTACCATCAGCAATGTGACACACGCGCACTATGTGACACACATGAAATAAACAAACGCACATTGACATTTTTCCAGCTTACAGTGTAACTTTTGCACTAGACAATGATGTGACGCTCGCGCAGTAGCTCTAATATGCAAAGCAAACTAACGCACAGACGTACATTGCACTACAAGCCCAGTGTATTCCGCCAGAAATCAAAATTAGAGACCTGTTGTGCTGTGGCACAACAGGAAAAAGACGAACCGTTTGCGTATAGTTTGTGAAGTCGGCTTGTCATGCTTTTACTTATGCCTTAAGTATGTGTTGTATTGTCTTTTTTTGCATTTTTTGTATTTTTGTTTTTTCTGTGTTATTGTTTCAGGAATGTGTGGCCAGCAAGATTCAGCAGTATTACATAGAAAAGTGTAAATGTGCATATTCAAATTATGCTGCTCCACCCGACCACAAATTATGCTTTGGTTTCGATGACGGTATTTGATTTTTCACGCTTTGATACCGCCTCTTAACAGCCATGCCTAATTACTTACTTTCAGTGGCGTATACGAGCCTTTTGCGATTATATTTTTTTCACCATTTTCATTTTCTAACACCTTTTTCATTCGTTGTCAGTGTTATCTGTGAGAGTAGAGGCGTTATGGTTGATATATTTAGTTCCGTTCTGACGGCAGAAAAATGGTTATAGCTAACTGGAAGGCAAAACAGGTTTATGAAGAAAAACTCAAGGCAAGATAATGGATAATAATGATAAAGTTATAAAACAATTATGATATTGACAAGTACTGGAAACGCTTAAAAATCAAACCCACAAAAAATGTATTTATGTAGCTGACCTTCTTCAACCCCTTCAACACGATTATTTTAAAGTAACATATATATGTTTAAAAGAGAAAGCTCCCAAAAAGGAAACGTGTTTATGTGATGCCACGTTTTATTTTTGTCACTTAGGGCCTTATCCAAAATAGAATTTAACGGACTAGATTTAAATTAATTTTGCTTATAACACTATTCAAAATAAAAATAGCTGAATTTTTGCCCTACACGATGTATGTACATGGATTATCTTGGAGTGTGCCAAGTTTCAGTAAATTACGTTTACTTGAACCCGCGTTATTGACGAAATAAAATTAACTCTAATCCGATAAATCCAATTTTGGATATATAACACTCTTTGGCTTGCTAAAACTACATATTTCAATTGTTTAGCTGATTGCATTCTCAACCAGTCAACGGAAATCAGGCGACTATCAATGAGTAACAACTGTTTAGAGCCATGCCAGTATGTTAGCAACGGATTCGTGTACATTTCAATGTATATGACAAAATTTAATTCATGTTTGTCTTTTTGTGGTGGTATACGCTTTGATGCCCGAAGGTTTTCTCTTTAGGCAGCCCGACTTTGACACCTTCCAGTTTTTTGGCCAATGCTCGAGCTACAGTACCGCTCAGAATCAACGACCTACTGATGCCGGCTTCGGCATCAATTTTTGGGGCATCGAAGTCGGCATCATTTTCTTCTGGCATCACTGATGCCGAACTCACTGAGGCCACGCAGGCATCAGTGACGTCAAATGTTCGGCTAGATGGGCAGCGTGGGAACATTACTTGTGGCTAAGCCTACCCTATGGTTCTCACTTAGCTAGCTTTACTACCTCACTTTACTACGGCTAAAATATGCATTTTGGCCGGCATTTTGCCTTGGCCAAGCGTGCTGCGTGTGTGTATGTTTGTTTGTCAGGCAGTCGGTGTCGGCTAGCAGTGACCTGCTGACCTTTCTACACTGACCACATTGAGACACAGGGATGCAGGCGGGGGCACGAAGGATAATGTATTCTCCACTAAAGGATTCTGGCTGTGTTCGTTCAAACTTGATTTATTTTGTTAGGTTTTCACTGTCGCATAACACAATTTAAATGTAAAATAATGTCAAATTATTCAATAATCAATTCTACCAGGGTCCCCCGCCAGCCCGCTACAATTTTAGGGTGCAGTTTTGATACATTTTGAAAGAAAACTGGAAACAAAGCTAGCGACACAGGAAAAGTTAAAAGACTTAATTAACACATTGAGACAGTGGACTTTAGTTAATTTAGTTAACGTAGTTCTAAAATGGATTGAACTCACATATTACACAAAGTTTACAATAGATAGCTTCATAAGTGCTAAGATAAAGTGATAATATACTAAATATGATGAAATAAAGGTAACAAATTAAATGCATCTTATGTACCTATGATTCAACTTCTTATCATAAATGAAACAAATTTTTCAACAATAACAACATTTCAAGTTTTTAACAAATTAGAAAATTTGAACAGTATTGGGAGTCAACTATTTTCTCCTCTGCTTTTCTCAATTTTATATGTTGCTCAGCTATCTTCTTCTTCTTCGAAAATTATCAAAACTGCACCCTAAAATTGTAGCGGGCTGGCGGGGGACCCTGGTAGAATTGATTATTGAATAATTTGACATTATTTTACATTTAAATTGTGTTATGCGACAGTGGAAACCTAACAAAATAAATCAAGTTTGAACGAACACAGCCAGAATCCTTTAGTGGAGAATACATTATCCTTCGTGCCCCCGCCTGCATCCCTGTGTCTCAATGTGGTCAGTGTAGAAAGGTCAGCAGGTCACTGCTAGCCGACACCGACTGCCTGACAAACAAACATACACACACGCAGCACGCTTGGCCAAGGCAAAATGCCGGCCAAAATGCATATTTTAGCCGTAGTAAAGTGAGGTAGTAAAGCTAGCTGAGTGAGAACCATAGGGTAGGCTTAGCCACAAGTAAAGTTCCCACGCTGCCGAGCTAGCCGAACATTTGACGTCACTGATGCCTGCGTGGCCTCAGTGAGTTCGGCATCAGTGATGCCAGAAGAAAATGATGCCGGCTTCGATGCCCCAAAAATTGATGCCGAAGCCGGCATCAGTAGGTCGTTGATTCTGAGCGGTACTGTACGTGCGTCGTAGAGAGCTCGTGAAACCACCGATAGAGAATTTAATGGCGAACAAAACATAATCAGTCGATTAAGGGTATAGGACGCACCCTTTTTTGTTTGCCTCACCCTAGGGTATTAACACAGCA
The DNA here is from genome assembly GCA_030248245.1 of Trissonchulus sp. WLG1_4. Classification (NCBI taxonomy): domain Eukaryota; kingdom Metazoa; phylum Nematoda; class Enoplea; order Enoplida; family Ironidae; genus Trissonchulus; species Trissonchulus sp. WLG1_4. The sequence continues at coordinate 10,695 of JASANF010016546.1, read as the reverse complement.
ACCGTGCACCTGTCATAGTTGACTGCTAGAAATAAACTACAATATCCGCTGTTTGACTGCCGGAGTTGCGATCAAAGATCGTAATGAGGCCATAAAGAAATTACTACTTTTGCGATGAAAAAAGTCAAATTTTCACATTGTATAGGTAATCAAGCATAAGTTTCGTTTTGTGGCAGCAGGACTGAAATTGGGCCACTAAACGCAAAGATCTGCTATTCTTGAAAAAAATTCGAAGATCAGTTAACTAGACTAAGCTTGCCAAGCTTTAGTAGCCCCAGATTGGGCATCCACCACGTGGAGTGCCTGAGGTTCACAGTGCGCATGAAAGGGTTAAATGTACATTATTAGAAACTCTTACTTGAAGTTGATGATTGCGAGATCTTTTGTAACTGTTGCATAACAGTTGAGACGGTTGCACATTTTCAGGTTTGCCTTCTTTACCTTTGATTAGGCTTAGTGTTTATATTTAAGGCTTAGAACTTAGGCATCTTTTTTTTCTTCTGTTATCTCCCACTTTAATATACGCGAATTAATATTTATCATTTCGGCTAGGCTATGTTCTCTATTGAAATCAAAATTAAATATAAATCTTCAAAAAACAAGAGAAGCTTTGCTATTTTCATTATAAAAAATCATTTTTTTTTGGTATTATGAAAAATTTTTGCTATATTTGCAATTTTTACTTATTTTAGGCAATCTATTTACAGTACTACGATAACAAAAGCAATATTTCCCTCAAAAGCGCTTCTGGTAAGTGACACATATTGAACAAAATGTTACCGTTAAAAATGGTTGACCAGAATAATTTGGACCGATCGAAATATTGTCATGATCAGAAATATGTTATGAAATATTATTTGCACTGAATTGTTTCTAATGAGAACGTTTTTGACTGTTGAAAAGTTTTGAACATTTTAAGCGATAAACACTTTCAACTGCGAAAGTTAGAGACTAGTCAGTGTTTGCCTTTGAAAATGTTTTGAACAGTCTAAAAATTTAAACGACAAACATTTCGTTTCAATTAATTTGTTCGTGCATTTTTAGTAAATTTAATTCACCCTCTGTTTTATTTGTACATAAGTTAGTCTTATACATATTTTTCCATTTAACAGCTATTTTATAATTACCTAGTTTTTTATTTTCATATTCAATTAAAATTTTGATAAGTATGCAGCCAATTTCTGTTATAACTATCACATTGTATAAAAAACAGTTTTATTATAATTTAAAAAGTGTGTTTTAATTCTAGACAATATGCAATGATTCAATGTACAGCTGTGAAAATATTGGGTAAGATAACTTCTTGGTAATTTATAATTTTGCGGCCATAAATATTTCTATAACCTTTTCATGAATTAGATTAACTGGATTAGCTGAATAGATTTAATTCATTTAGAATTAACTAAGTTTTACCAATATTCGCAAACAAATGCGGAAGTACAGATCACAGAGTTTCAACAAAACTTTCGTTTATCTTATGTTGAGTTAATAAAACTAATCACGTTAACTTAATCCAGTAACTCAGTTTTGAAACTGCTTTAGTCTCTGAGTCTGTATTCTCACATATGCATTCGTCGAAGTTTAAACTGTTCCAGCCATAAAAAAGTAAAGTAAGAGGGTAGGTATTTTCAACCGTAAACCATGCCCAGTTGGGCCGTTTTTGTTTGCTAAACGTAAAAATGTCATCGTACCTTACTTTGAAAAAGCATACATGTCAAATACGTCAATGCCAGAAGTTTATCAAAAGTTATTATTCTTAGAATTTTAACCAAAGTAACCACTTTCTAAATTTTGTGGCAGGACTATCACGCCTAGCCACTTGGCCACCGGCTCGCTTCACTCGGATATGTACCTAAGGCATCCTCGTGAAGTAACAGATTCTGTGAAACATAAACCCGACAGGTTTCAGTAGTATAAGATAGTGCTAATTGTTTGCTCTGAGGCAACATTATAAATGAAAGGGTTAAAAACGCGCCCGCTCCATTCAAAGCAATCATTTTAAAACAAAGTGACATACATATTTGTGTTGCAGCAAATCTTACGGAATTATACATATTTATTACCAAACAACACAGGTTCTGCGGTCAACAGAAATGCCAAAGAAACCGGTTAGTTTCTTCCGTGTGTGTCCTAGGCTTGTTTTTTGTAGGTTCTGCCGCTACTTTGTAGATCGTTACATCTACAACATCGTAGGGCTAATTCAATTTTCATAATTCAATTACTTGATTTGGTACAATATATAAACATGGCCCTCAAATCCATTTGTTTTAGCTAATGTCCATGCTTTGGGATGTCGCAAACTACTTTTGTTTGGCTCTTGGTGCATCGGTTATCAGCATTATTGAACTGATAATTTTGCTTATTCAAAAATGTAAACTGCATCCTGTCTAAACGTTTTTTCCTGATTTAAAATATTGTTTTTATAGAGTAAATCGACTATGTTTTACTTGGTTTTATTTATGTCAAATAAAAGTAAATTTTGGCTATAATTTTGCATCGTAATTTTGTAACACTTAGTTCCTATCCTGAGTAAAGTGGAAACAAAAATGGTTTGTAAACATGAAAATTAGAATAATGAAAGTTTTTGTCCTGAGACATGCGTGTTTGTACTTTGTACATAAAAACAGCAGGAAACTGACATTATAACCCTTTCCCGCATACTGTTACATCAGAATCAAAATTGCACTATCTTACACTAGTCGGTTTTATGTTTCACAGAATCTGTTACTTCACGAGGATGCCTTAGGTACATATCCGAGTGAAGCGAGCCGGTGGCCAAGTGGCTAGGCGTGACAGTCCTGCCACAAAGCTGTCCCTGTGACGCAGGCTCCGTCTCAGGTGGCGGTTAAACACCCTGCCAATGACTAGACTTAGTGCATTTTTGAACTTTCATGCAGCAATGGGTTAAGCATATGTAGATACGTACATAACATACATGTTTGCACAACATTCACGTAACTGTTGAAAGAAAGATGATACCCCAGTTTTTAAAGAAAGAAAGAAATGGAAGCACCGGGAATCGAACCTGGGCCTCTTGCGTCGACGACAAGAATGCTAACCACTACACCAGCTCCCGAGTCTCGTAGGGCCTACTTCACCTTACATCATAACATCAACAAAACAGAATTTCGCCATGTTATTTGATACTTCTAACAGACCTTTGAATTAGAAATTCGTACACGTATCAGTTGACAATAATAGGACAATTCAGTGATAAGGCATAAACTATGATAGATATATAAACATGTTTGGGTTGATGAATAAGCATATACAGCTATTAAGTCATTATTTACAGACGATATTCTTTTCTTGTTTTGGAAAATTTCTTTCTTGTTATTTTCCTTCTTTATCAATATGTTGCATTTTCTTTCTTTTTTCTTAATGAAAAACGTCGACTTTCTTGAAAGACTATGAAACCTAATAGATATGTTTTGAAGTTGATCATGTGTCTACTTCTAAATTTGTATCCGCGGCTTGGGTAAATAAAGGTCAAAAAGTAACTCATGTGAATTTGATGCTAGCCATTCCGACACACTAACAGCATTCCAAACTACAATAGGTACATCAATTTGGGCAAATTCATGAAAAAATTAAAAAATATTTGCTGAAGCCGGGATTAGCAAACAGCCGGTGTCGGACTTGACTTTTATGAATACCATAAGCTTTTATGAATTCTCATCCCAGGTGTTATGAATACCAATAAGCCGAGCTTGGTTTTATGAATGCGCAAAGCCGAGATTTTAAGCTCGGCTTGGTGCAACTGTGGATAAATAGCTAGGCTTACACTTTTATGAATATCCGTGCAGTAGCTGACTGTCGCGCGATTTATGTCAGATGCGAACTTGAAATTGAAAATAAGTTTAAACCTTATAGTTGATATGTTTATTATACATATGTATGTTGCCTTCTGAAAACTTGAAGTGCCGCGTTTTATAGTCGTAGAATATCCTCAGCACAGCAAGCATGTCAAAAATAAGTTAAACCTTACTCGCAAAACGTGCTTGTTCAGTTTTCTAAAGTGTATACGTATCAACGAACGTACACTGCATAAAAGTTGTGCCTAATTTGCATATTAACTTTCACTTCCTGATGAGTCATGCAGTACAACTTTTATGAACTTCTTTGAATAATACACTACATTTTGCATAATTTCAAACGCGTACTGTGCATGAATAGTAGGGCAAAAAAGTTAGGGGTCTTACTTTAACTTTAACTTTAACTCCAAAAAAAGTTAGAGGTCTTACTTTAACTTTAACTTTAACTTAAATTAAAACAACCTTACTTTAACTTTAAATTAAAGTTATTTTAAAAAAGTCACATAAAAGTCATTGATTTTCGGCTTACTTTAACTTCAACTTAAATTGATGCGTGAGCCTTACTTTAACTGTAACTTTAACTTAAATTGAAGCAATGGCCTTTACTTTAACTTTAACTTTAACTTAAATGAAAATGGTTTGACTTTTTTGCCCTAAAGTAAGTCTTTCATTCTATCTTGTCTTCGTCCTCCTGGCCAACACGCTACAAGTTTCTTTCGCTTTATTTTTCTTGTCCAAAAAATATATAAATTTCTTTTTTTAAGAAAATTCACGATTTTTTTCTTTTTTCTTTTTTTAAATAATGACTTAGCTGTAGCAAAGAAAAACCTCTCATGTTGTAAGGACTCTGTGTGTGACAAATTTTTACGGTGGCTTTGTGTGTGACCTTTGTGACAAATTTTCACCGAAAACATTAACCGAGGACAAAAAACATTCAGCAATGAGCAGAAAGAATGAATAGATTATAGGTGGTAATGAGTTAAAAAGATAAAAACTTTAAAAAGACTGAAAAAATGGCTTCTGCTGGTATTTACAAGTTACTAACTGCCATAGTTTCACAACTTTTAAGTCACATAACGGTTAATGCTTGCTAGTTTCCGTGTAATCTTTAACACAGCACTGTGTAGTTCAGCAATTTTGTTCATTCATACAATGAAATTATATGTTAACATTTATTTCATTGCCAACTACAACAGTATGTGGTTGACCCTGTAGTAAGTAGATCACTGTAAATGTGAACAAGCTTAAATGGCTTTTTTCAATAAATAAGCTTATCAATACGTCGCCAATACGAAGTTTTGAGGGCCGTATCCCGTTAACGTCCCTCTCTACTTAAATCCAATGGGGCAGAAATTCCATTATGCCCAGTATACTTCTTTTGAACTCAATTTATTTGGCTTCTTTTAAATTGTTGCGTTAAGGCAGTAGTCAAACTTTTGATAAAGTAATACGGTAGTTTTCAAGTTGCAGTTTTGCCTGTTGTCTAATTTAGTGCTAAATTCAAAACCAATCCGATGAAGTGAGTGCAAATAATACATACATTCTCTAAGGTGCCGCTTTGTATATCTTGTAATTCAATATCAAAATTAAGATATCAACAAGCTCTTCTGCTGAGTGATTAGTGGTTCTATGTGAAGTGAAGAGTGTCTATATTCCACAGGAAATATAAAACGGGCCGTTTCTTGCAAAATGGAGTTTTAAAGCTGCAACATGTTCTTTTAATATTTAATGAGACTAGAACAGTTATAATACCTTACTCAGCTGTCGTCACTGCTGATAAATTGAAGTGCAAAATTTATCGGTTAAAGTATAGGTAGGTACGCGTGATTTAAAAACGGTTTCAGAAAAAATAAGGCTCGTCCTGGACTTGAACCAGGCACCTCTCGCGTGCCAAGCGAGAATCCTTGCACTCTACCAATGAGCCCTGGAACTGGTGTCCTAAAAGTCAAACATGATATGTAACTGCTGTAACCGTAACTGCTGATATGTAACTAACTGTAACGGTACATGGTCAAGATGAAGAATTTGTAAATGCAAATATTTATTAATAATCAAACCAAACTTTGTCTGGTTTCGCAGCGGTTTAGTTGGAATAATTATTAAAAGTTAGGCACCTAGTTAGTTTAAGAAAAATTGAATTTCGACTGTGCTACATCCACAACGTTTGCTGATTAGCTCCGTTCTTTATTCTTTTACAACAACTCTTTTACAACTTCTGCCGGTTCGCTCAGTAGTTAGAGCGAACGCTTTAAGAGCGGATGTTTAGTGGTTCGAATCCACTCCGGCGCGTTCGTTTTTTTCATATTCGCTAATTTGGAGAGAGAACTGTAGATTGGCTGTCAAAGATCGAGGTACCTGCCTTCCCTGTGTTATTTAACACAGGAAATCTGACCTACCCGAAGTAACGTGAAGAGCTGAGATTCTGAATATAGTATTATACGCGGCCCCTGAGGGGGCCGCGTAAAAAATATTTTGGCAATAAAGCAGCAGTAGCAATCGCGATGTTGAATATGTGAATAGAAAGTGCAACAACGAGACAGATATTTTGGACCTAAATTGCATATACATGCGTGTGAACTAGGCCGAACAAAGCCGTGTTGAGTTCTGAACATCCTGCCCATGCTCTTAGGGAGTTGAGCGTAGGTACTCAAAAGGCCAGTAAGTCACACTTTACGAGCAACAAGTTTATATAGTTTTGTTCATGTGTTTACGCTGATCAATGTAAATGAGCCGCACAGGAATACGCTAAATGACACTAAGGGACTCGTCTTGTTCCACTTCCAACAAAGGGCAACACATGTGAGTTTGCGTTTGCGTTTTCACAAAACACTCAACTATAGGCTTAGGCTCTGTCTTAACTTACGTTTTGTGCCAGAGTTAGCATCAAGCTTAGTTTTTGTGTAGGCTGAGACGTAGTTTTATTATTTTGTAATGTATATGTTTATGTGATGAGCCTTGCTGTAACTAAAACTAAGTAAAGTACTCTCGAAAACGCATTAGCCTAAGGCTAATATTGACAAACCTGGTGCAAAAAATGCACAAAAGTTTCTTTTTATACTAGTCAGAATTGCTTAGAGGCCAAGTGCAACTTGACGCTCGATTTTGATTGCTCCATGTTTTGAATAACTTTAAAACGGCATAATTTAATGACCGTTTCTTGACTTTTGTGTTGTTTACTTTACCTTTTAACGGACTGACTCTGAAATCTAACTCTCATCTTGAAAATTTAAATACACTATTTTGTGCTCTGAGAATACTCAACTGAACTCAACAGCTGTAATATTCTCTGTAATAACTGTATCACCATTATCACAATTTTAGTAGGCAGGGCACTTTAGAACAAAATTATAGTCCATTAAGAATTCTTGTAAAGTGGTATTATCACAAAGGTGGTTAAACTATAAATGCTTGTTGTCGAAAATATTTCTGTAAAAATCACTAGCTGTATTTACCTCAAGCAATTTCTCAGTTTTCACTGCTGAAGACCAAAAAACGTTCTGAAACATGACTATGCTAGTATATAAACTGTCTATGCCCGGAAGTGTAGCTGTTGGAAACCGTCCCCGAAAAAAGTTATGGATTTTCATAACATTTTTTTGTATTGCATTGGCGGTAGCTTTGTTTTTTTCAAGCATTAATGATTACGTTCAGCGACGCACTGTGGTGAATGTGAAAGTAAGTTTTTTTTATTGTTTGAACATTCTATGAGACGGGGGCTTAAATAACCGGGCAAGTGTTTTTCGCTTGGGTAAGGTAGTTTAACTTTATCTGTGGGCAAGGTTAAAGTTTAACTTTACCTGTGGGTAAGGTTAAAGTTAATGCTCAGTTACTTGTAGTGTGTCTTAAGTTATGTTTTTCAAGTTACCTATGTTTTTCTGCATTTATTTTTTTCGCGGTTCTACATTTATTGTTTGTTTTTTATATGTGCTGCTGTTGTTAGAGAGCAAGTAGTTTGCGACCAGCTCTGAGTGATAAAAAAATAATTAAATAATAAACCTTGTGGTCGCTTGCACCAACCTTATTCTCGAGCAATTCTTATTCTCTATATACATACATTGTTTTTTAAAGTACTCTTCATTATCTTACTAAATTTAACATATGTATTTAACCGAAGGTTAAATATTTTTAATAAGACTACCTAACGTGATTGTCATTCTTTTTTAGCTCAATAACAACAGGTTGATTGAGTTTCCTCAAGTGGTACTGTGCAATCTCAATCCGTATCGAAATGAAGCCGTCAAGAAAATACAATATTTGGCTGCCCTGGTAAAATTTTTCACTTTCTCTGAAATTATTTAGTGATTCAACTTAAAATGACGAAACATTCTTGCAATCTAATCCTAAACTTGCAGCTCATTAGGTGATATTTTTTCCTGTTGTGCCACATCACAACAGGTCTTTAATTTTGGTTCTGGAGTTCTGGACAATAACACTGAGCATGTGTTCATCGTTTGTCAGTTACAGTTGGTTTGTGTAACCTGTGCTTCAGTCCAACAGCGCGGGCGTCACATGTGGTTTGCAGTGTTTCCTACGTTAGTTCGGATGGGTTCAGTGTTAAATTACATGGGCAGCGAAAACATCTACCTACTCTATGTAATACCATTAGAGATTATGGAACGCAAAAAAAAGTGAACGACGGACTCGAACTCCCTAGCATCAGATTTTAAGTCGAACGGGCTACCGTCTAAGCCAACCAGCTTTCAAAGGTCTTGGAATAAATGTGTTGTTAACCAATAAAACATTATCGTTGATTTCGTCGTGACAATTTGAGGATTTGCGTGATCAATCATTATTACTGAACAGAAATTGTGATATTGAACTTAAAAATTTAAATTGAGAACAGAATTCGTAAAATATGTTTTACAACAAAAAATTTTATAATATTTATGTTAACCTTATCATTAGACGAAAACTTCAAACTGAGAATTAGATTTTTTGCAGATGGACTGTTATTAAAGATTTTTATCTATCGTTTATCATAGCCGGAATAGCTCAGTTGGGAGAGTGTTAGATTATAGATCTATATCCCCGGGTTTCGGTAGCATTTTTTTGAATCAACATTGCTGTTTTTAAAAATTCATTTTGCCAATTATTGAAGTGCCAATCTAGTTAACATAAATTATAAATATATTTTTCTTCCTCAGCAGGCGTATTTGTGTTACTTTGATTGCATTTTGTACCAACCTTCTGTGTCCCTGCCCTGGTTTATGTATTTACGCTAAAACTTTACTTACTTACCAAACAATTTCATTCAAAGTTTAAGTGAGTTGCAATATTTTATGCAATATTTTATTTGAAGGCAATAAAAGCCATTTAGGCACCGGCCCCAGGAAGGCTTACCGTATAACGAGATACCGCTGCACAACAGGTTTTAACTGACTTCTTGTCAGTTTACTTGAAAAATAATGCTTAACGCTTGCTGAAACTTTTGTCGCAGATTGGGCTTGTTTCAAAAATACTAAGTACCTGCCATTGCCAACAAACTTCGCACGTTGAACATCAAGTGTTTACCTATTGGCATACTCTAACATGTACAAGGACGTTTTGCAGCTAATTAGTATTCTTCTTATTACACTAAGACTTAACGTCCAATTGCACCAACTTATTCTCGAGCTATTCTTACTCTAGATCTATTCCAGAATAGTTATTCTCGAGGTTTTATTTTTCAAATATTTCATTGCACCATTAAAGAATAGGTCGAGAATAACTATTCTCGAGAATAGCTCGAGAATAACTTATTCTCCCAGTATCGAATAAAAATTTAGTGGCATCATTTTTATCCAATCGCTGCTTAGCCAACAACAATTAAAACTCGAGAATACGCCTAGGTAGGCCCCGCCTACAGATTTGCTATGGGAGCACATTTGCTTATCGTCCGCTCACCGAAACCATGTTGACTCGGAAGCAGTCAGTAACTTGATTAAGACGGAGAACAAATAGTGAGTTTTTTAAAACTTTTTTGTTTTGCTATTTTTCACACTAAATAAATAGCTCAGAAGCGCAAAAAACATAAATATATTGAAAACGTGTAACTTGTTAACTTTTTTAAAAAGATATTAGCTAATTCTCGAGCTATTCCTGATCAAGACCAGGGATAACATTAACACAGCAGGAGAATAGCTGGAGAATAAGCTATTCTATAACTTTGGTGGGTGCAATATTGGTTGCTATTCTCGAGCTATTCTTGAGTTATTCTCGAACTATTCCTGAGCTATTCCCAAAGTTGCAGAATAAGTATTCTCGAGCTTAAATGTTGGTGCAATGAAAACTTATTTTATTCCAGAGCTATTCTCGAGCTATTCCTATTCTCGAGCTATTCTGTTCTGGTGCAATCCAGTGTTAGTCTTGTTGATCTAGAAAATTGAACGCAAAAACCTCTAACTATCTGAGCTAAAATTTGCAAGTATTAAAATCCAGAGTAGCACTCGTGTTCCAAAGGAGCATAACAACAGTTTGCTCGGACAATAGTGTCAATTATCAGTAGAAAGTCTGCATTAATATCAGTTACCAATAGTGTAATACATTTGCAGCAGATTTTGTAAATCTTTTTTAACTTTAAATTGTAATGTTTGTAGTTTTTGTTTCCGTAGCATCAAAATCTATAGTAATAATAAATTCTGCATCACTGCTAGACGAATTGCACACTCATGTGAAAGTGAACTCCATCGTTGAATGATATTCAAATACCCTACCTATATTATTGTTCAGCATACCGTAAGTAACTACGGTACAGCTCAAAATTAACATCATATGACTCCGGAGTCATATGATGTTAATTTTGAGCTGTACTGTATATATTTCAGTGTGCTGTAGATATTTTGCTTCGATTTGAAACAAATCACTTAGCACATCTTTTCAAACAATTTATGACCCAAATACA
>JASANF010016545.1:0-13464 GCA_030248245.1 Trissonchulus sp. WLG1_4 | reverse complement strand
GAAGATATATTCTGTGGGGGAATGAAAATGTCCATCGTAGCTGAGAGTAGTTGGGGCTCTAGTTTTATAACAATAAGTTTGAATAACTTCAGATTTGGTGAATAATGAGGGCTAATTCCTATTCAGATGTGAATTGGCTGTACGGGGTCTGTTTTAAGGTTTTGTGCTGGACGATGCATCGAATCGACTCTACTGGGTGGTTGGTGGATCGGGAATCCTCTACATCGATCTAGATGGCAAAATCATTAAACCAGAAGCGCTGAAAGTAGCATTTCAGCTAACTCCAACTATGCTGGCTATAAGCCGGTATAATACAGATAACGCTCAGCTATGGATTTATGATCAACAGAAGCAATCCGTTTGGGCCACTGACTTGACTGATTTGAGTACGGCAAACCTAATCCGAAATGAAACAAGGAATTTGCTGTCTATGAAAGTCTTTGATTCCACTAGCCAGCAAGGTTGGTTTAAAAAAACTTAGGTTATGATAACAGTGTGAACCATGCTTGAGGCTGCGTTTCCACAGGTAGTTAGGTGTTTTTCTGGATGGCTGTATATTATGTAAGTCAACGTTTGCACAATATTGAAAGCGCTCTTTTAACGTTTTGCTTATCTTATAATGGGTGTGAAAAAGATGTCTACACCATAAGCCCTAAGCCTAAGCCTAAGCCTGGGGCCTAAGTTAAGGGGAGATAAGGCAAGCCTGAAAATGTGCAACTGGCACAACCTGTTGTACAACAGGTACAAGTACAACTACTACAGTTTCTTTCGACCACCCACTTAGAATAAATAATTTCGGTAATTATTTCCATAAGAATGAATTATTTCGGTAGTCTGCTGTATAATTTTGTATTGTTTAAGGCACGAAACGATGTGCGCCCCAGTCTCGTGTTTGCCCCCAGCTCTGTATCGGACTATCTGACGACGAGTCTGTCTGTCAGTGCTCCACTGGCTTTGAGTACAAATCGGACTCAAATATTTGCGAAGGTATTATGCCGAGGGTTTTGTCGCTTAGTGGTTTTGAGTATTTATATGCTTTGGGCTGGTGAAGGAGTATCTTGTATTCAACGGTGGAAAACGTGTTATGGTATTAAACTGAGCATACTAAAGCTGAATATTTTTCTTATAATTTGGAGGGATATAATAATGTCTTGGAAAGTTAGAAGCCTAAGTGTACGTTTAAACGGCGGCAGATAATGACGCTCCTACAGGTTGCTGATACCTGAAGCCGTATGGCCGTTCCAGTTCAGCCTGAAAAAGTATAAAAAATTTTACGGCACCTCAGTAGGCTCAGCGCAAGCGATTTTACCAGCTGCTCTGACAATCAACACTGTAAATACAGAATTCGGTAACGTTGAACACTATTGAAGCAGAGCTTGCGTTTTTTACAGGCAAAAAGGAGTTTCTTTTCTGTGTCCTGAAAGACGGTAAACGCTCTCGTCTGGTCGGAATATCGACGGCCAATAATCAGTTCGAAGCCTTGGCCCCGATCTCACAAGTCGATCTCCCCATTTCCGTCGACTACTATGCCGCTGAGGATCGGCTTTTCTGGTCTGACGCCTTTAGCAACCAAATTGTATCGATCAAACGCGATTTAAGTGATCGAAAAGTCGTGGTTGATGATGGAGACGCACAGCTGGGCACAATTGCTGTGGATTGGATAGCTGGTTAGCTGGTTTTATTGGACTGTTGGGCTAGATTCTTTATTCTTGCCTAATTATCCATTGAGCTGGAAAAATAACGAAATGGTTACGCCATACTCTGATCTTCTACACCATTAGTGGGTCGATTCTTTCATATTTTGGCCGGTTAAGCGGACTTACGACCGTAAGTATGAGTCGGCATCTTAGCGTGTAGAGTTTGCATAACTTTGTCATTATTTTAATAATGCTACGAGTTGAAGTTCTCGAACGTTGTTGACGCAGTGAGCCATTTAACCAACCATCTGGGGTGCGGATTTTTGTGCAGCAGTGTAGTTTTGACGCCGAATTGCTAGGAACATTATTTTGTGTCTCAATTTTATTTTTTCATTTTGAATTTCAGGAAATCTTTATTTTGTGAGCTTTTTCAAATCCGACCAGTTCAGCGGGAGTAATCGAAGTACAGCGTTTAAACACAACCTATCGTCGCGTCTTGTTCGAAGAGAAAAATGGTGTTCCAAGATTCGTCAGTGTGGATCCAAAACGAGGGTGCGTGTTTAACCGTTCTTACATTATACCTTATAATTTGTATGCGCCTACCTTTTTTCACCTGACTAGCCAACGTCTTCATTAATTTTAGTAGCTGAAAACTCTTATAAATTGTGAGGCAAAAAGCATGTTCTCTTTTGATCTGTAAAGTTTTACAATTTTGAACATTTAACCGAAAACTGAATATAATGAAATACCTCGAAACAAATAGATTTGAGCAAGGAAATAGAATCTAATAGTGCAAGAGTATGTTTCAATTCGTGACAATATACTTTTTAGCTTGCTGTTTTGGATTAGTAATTTGGGAATCAACAAAGCGTATCTGGATGGAACTCACCGGCAGGTTATTCACAACGCACAAAATATAACTGGCTTTGCTCTCAGTGCCACAGAAGCCAGATATTGCTGGATCATGCAGGCACATACTTCTGTAAGTTTAAATCGATTTTCGTGCTTAGTCACTACTCCCTGAGAGTAGTATAGTGACGGAATCTCACGCCTGGGCCCCGTTTCAATAAACTCACAGGCCCACAATTGTGAGATTTGTTAGTGCTAAATCAGGTGATTCGTAATGAATACACGTATAATTTCATTACGAATCATCTGATTTTGCAGCCAAATTTGTTACAATTGTGCGCCTGTGAGTTTATTGAAACAGGCCCCTGGTTGTGTAGGGTGCATGCAAATTGGGTAGGGTGGATTGATCATTGGGGAAGGTGCGTTGGGTGGGGTGCATGCGTGTCTCTAGCCTTAGGGGTGTTGTCATTCAGCTGGGGCTGAATAAGCGAATTAGCTTAACGCATAATAAGCCCAGTCTCAGCGCTGGCCAGTTGTGCCTTTATCTCAGCCAACTTATGTAAGCCTAATAGACAAGGCGACAACTACCACCCAGTTGACCTTGCAGCTAGCTACCAGCAGGGGCCAAGCGAGCTAAGCCTACCTGATATACTAATTTCGCTCCGACTTTCGGCTAGTTACTACTTTTGTTGGGTTATGGCCAGCAAGCATGTCTCTCACTTTTTTCGAATTTCACCTGGGGACATTTTTAAACTTTTTGTAAAAAATATAATTTTTTGGAAAGGACCTTTCTTTAGCCGCTTGTACTGAAAACATAATCAAAGTTCATGTTCCAATGTATGGCATACATTTAGGTAAGATATTGTTCTACTTGATGCAAAAGACCGCTTCTGATTTGAACGCATTTACCCCCTTAAGGGGGCGCTTTGAGTAACTTCCAATAAATCAAATTGCTATAATTTTTTGTTTCTTGCTGATACGAACTTTTTTGCTTAAGGTGGTAGTTACGTTTTCGACAGTTTTTATAACGAGCTATAACTTTTCATTGACTGAATGAATTTAATAGCTGTCTTTTTCACGTTAAAGAACTTGACTGAAACTACACTTATGCACATTATCTAGCTTAAATCTGTAAGAAGCTAGTCAGCAGACACTGTCAAAGTAGTCAAATTTCGTGAATTTTTGCATTTTTCTTGTTATGCTTGTAAAATTGACTGTGTAACTCCAACTAATTTCATTCTCTACACCAACATAGCCAATAACAGGGTAAATTTTAATGCTAAGTTTGGTGCATTTATATGATGTAGAAAAGAAGTGACAGACCTTTAATTTTGAATTTTTTCGAATTTTGAAAAATATACGAATTTTTGAATTTCACGAAATAGGCTAAATTAATACAAATCAAAAAATTGACACATCAGAAATTGTCCAAAAAACATGTAAATTAACGCATGAAAAGATTGCAACATCGAGACTTGAGATTTAGTCCACGGAAGTACATTTTTACAGATTTCTGTGAATGAAATTGATGTAACACAAAATTTAAGCAAACAAAATTTTTGAAATTTTAGAATAAAGTAGACACATATGTGTGCCAATTTGTCCCAAATTTTTAACAAAATCCTTCTAGTAGGTGCTGGGTTTTTTTTTTCGCTGGCAAATTTTCGCAATTTTGCGAAAAGCTTAAAATTTTTTTCGCAAAATCAAATTTTTTTTCGCAGACTTACTTTTGTTACTTAACACAGTAGACTTTACATTTAAATGTTAATAAAACATTATTCCGCCTATACAGGATTAAGACTGACATAGTTTTCACCATTTTTGGCCAAAAAGCAACGATTTCGACATTTTTATTAAAATTTATGGAGCCGTCCTGAGAATTTTGTGTAATTTTTCACAATTTCCACAATCGATGCTCAGCCGTAAAGAAATTTCATTCGACCCGGCGACGGCCAAGGACCAAGTTAGGCCTGAAAATGCTAACATTTTGAATTGTTACTTAATTATGTCACCTCCGACTCCTGTCTATTAGTGTTACATGCAGTCGGTGTGATAAGACATGGAAGGAAATGTGTCCCATTTACAGTCAGTAGAAACATCAAGTCACAAAGTGGCACGAGTCCGGGCTTGGGGAATCAAAAGTCAGAGAAATTTTCAATTTTTAGGGCAAATTTGGTCAATTGGGGACGTATCGGAAATGTTTTCCGACTAAACCACAAAAATCAGCGCATAGACCTTACGAGATCATCTCCACTGCGTCAAAATTTTTTCGCAATTTTGCGAAAAGGTTTGAAAATTTTTCGCAATCAGCAATTTTTTTTCGCAATTGCGAACGTTTTTGCGAAAAAAAAACCCAGAGTAGGTGTCAAGTTTTGCGGACTTTTGTGCAATGTACTTTAGTTAAAAAAAATGTTACGTAAATGTGACGTAATCTCAAAAAGTGAAAAGCGGAAGGATAAGTTTCGGCATCTAAATTGAAGGTTTTTGACATGCCCGTGTGTCATTTTTTTATTTTTTCAATAAACGGCCGATTTGACTAGCTACTACTTTGGCTTAGCTAAACGTAAAATTTACGAAAAATTGTAACTGGCTGAAAAATATTTTCTGTGAAAATTAAAAATGATTGTTTCAAGCTATTTTAGCAAGCATTTATCTCATAATAAATTATAGTTTCCTAAAGTAATAATGCGTACTATAAATTATTGATTGAAAATTAATCGTAAGTTGTCAAGTGTTACTCCTGCGAAACTGTCGAAATCGTTACTACCACCTTAAGTGCAATCAAGATGAACACCAGGCAAGCAATTTTGCAAAGTTTGATGAGTCTCGGAACATTTTAGCAATTTTTATGACTGCATCAAAATCGAAATTTTGAAAAATTTGACTAATTTTTGAAATGACGTAGCTCAATTGTGCCTCAACCAAATTTAACAATCTGTACCTTATATTAAAGACAATTATCTTGCCGAGGTGCCATTTTTGTCGAATTTTCGTTACCGGCGACAAATTTTTAGTTATTTTAATTTCTATCAAAAGTGACGTTTTAAAAAGCCTACCATATTGAGCCAAATCATAATAATTAGAATTCAACAAGTTCGGCGCCTCCATATACATCTGCTTTAACAGTCTGCAAAGTTTCAAGCGGATCGGTTTTCGCAGCTGACAGTTATCTTAAAAAAATGTACGCTATAGCCCAATTTCAGAAACCTGAAGTTTGCCTACACATACGTATTTTTCAAAAAATAGACCTAATTTTTCTGTACTAGAATCCTTTGAGAAAAGTTTCAGAAGCCAAAAAGTAGCTAACAAAAACTTAGTTTGAAAAATAGTGTATTTTTGTCAATGTTGGTCAACGTATTTTGGAAATTTTTTTAGAAAGGTTTGCCTACACAAACGACTTTTTGAAAAGTTGCAACTAGCAATTAGCTACAAAGAACTGTTTCAAAAAGTACCAAAAGCCATATAGAATTTTTCGGTATATCGATTTTAAGATTTTTTCCCATTGAAAAATAGGTTAAAATTTCAAGTTGAACAAAATTTGACGTTATATACATAAAATGAAAGCTAATTTAATTTGCAACAACTTTTCTTCTTGAGTTGATCAATGAAAACGTACGTGAAAAATTTTATCGCCCAAAGTCGGTTATTCAGAGCGCCACCTTAAGGCACAACTGAAACAAATTCTCGGTCATTTGACTTATATACTTATCTTATGTAATGCTGTAATTAAAATGTAAATTTAAAATACCGCCACAAGACAAGACAAGACAAGAATATTTACGTCGCAAGGAGACAGGGATTGCCATGACACCAATACAAACTTAAAATTTACTCACTTTCAAAAATTTCGACAAAATACGCGAATTTTCGTACAACCCTTCAGAAAATTTTTTTAACAGAGGTGGCAGTCACAATACTTTCAGGCAAACTATTCCAAGGTAAAAAAATCGCCAGTAGGCCACAACGGGTTGCCGACCGGTAAGGGACCCTCTATTCTAGGCAGAGGACCCTCTATTCTAAGCAGTGGACCCTCTATTCAAGGCAGTAGATCCTCTATTCTAAGCAGAGAACCCTCTATTCTAAGCAATAAACCCACTATCCTATTCGAGATACCTCTCTTCGGCAAAGCACGCTCAATAATCTAGGCAAAGAACTTTTCGAAGGCCGAAAACCCAGTGCTCTAGGCAGAGCACCCTGTATTCTAGGTACAGAACCCTGTATTCTGGGCAGAGCACTTTCTATTCTAGCCAGTGGAACCTCTGTTCTGGACCAAAAACGCTCTATTATAGGCAGAGGACCCTCTATTCTAAGCAGAGCACCCTCTATTCTAGCCAGTGGACCCTCTGTTCTGGACCAACAACGCTCTGTTTTAGGTAGAGGACCCTCTATTCGACACCAAGGAGCCTTTATTCTAAGCGGAGGACACTCTATCCTAGGCAAAAGACCCTCTAATGTAGGAAAAGACTCTCTATTTTAAACAGAAACCCCTCAGGGGAATACACTGAGGCCTTGGGCGGCTCCATGGGGGTCCTAGGCAAAAATAAACCTCGAACTCGTGTAGCCCTGTAAACCAATAAAAGCTGTACCAAAAAATCCTGCAATTCAAACGACCATCCATTGAAAACGACAGTTTTTGGACCTTCTTTTATATGATAAGTATTGACTAAATTCCTACCAACACGGTAAAATCAGATTCATTAATTTAGCTAGTATACATTTATTCTAAGATTGACATTGCGTTGGTCCAGCCCAATTTTACCTTATATTCAGTAAAGCATGAATACAAAGCAAAATTGGCTCCGCTTTAACTTTTTCAGTTTATAGTAATGTTAATTAATCATTATAGTAGCGAAAGACATTGACTTGTGTTTAAAACAACTAAAGTCAATATTTAAACGCGTAAATGTTATTTATCCGCTCCAGTTGGACAATTTATAAATTATAAATTTTAGAAGAAAAAGCGGAGGTGTCATCGCTCATAGACACGCCGCCCGATAGCCGTGCAAGTCCAGCCACGGGCCCCTAGCCCCTCCACGCCCCCAGGATGCAATTTTTTATAAAATTTGTGAATCTTTTTCAGTTTGCAATTCTACTTAAATAAAGAAAGATACAACGATAAAAGTTTTTAATAATCATTCAAAATTATTCTGTGGTTGATATTAAAATCTTTATTTTATAGTGATGATAAAAAAGTTTGAAAAAACGTAGGGGACCTAACTCAGAAAAAAAATTTCACCCCATTTGTAAAATTGAGTCACCTAGAGCAACAACCGTCCAACTGACAAAACCACAATTTAAAAACAAATTTAAAGTTTGCGTTAAAACTAAAAAATACACAACCATTTCAAAAGAAAGGCACAACAATTCCACACTAATGATAGCTTAAATAAAAGTGGCACTTTTGTTCTACTGCCGTGCAAAATTTCAGACTCATAGGTGAAACTTACTTTATCTCACAAATCATCGAGATACAGCTACTCGTCAGTTGGTCGATTGTTTCAGTAACAAATTTACACGTAAGTCATAAGCTAATTGTTTCATATTTTTTGTTAACCATTACCGTGTGACAAAATATGGATAGGAAGTAGAATAGGAAGCAGTTGGATAGGAAGTAGTCGATTTTTGCACATTTGCTATAAAATTATCATCATCCGATAGACCATCATCGAATTTTTAATGTTAGCTATTTAGCTGAAAAACGACGAAAAATGCAGTTGGCTGGTTTTTGCTCTAAATGACCGTAAATACGCTAATTTTATCCTATTACAAAATTTAAATACAGGATTTTATTGGCGCGTCATTTAAATACATAAATAACTTAAATGAAGTCCTAGACTATATGGACTCGATTGCATATATTAAAATATATTGTATCAGGTACGTGTTATACCTCAAGTTAAGTAAGTCCTACACCCGTACCAAAACTTCCACTACTACTTAAACTACTACTATTTTGGTAGCACCAACAAACGAAATAACTAATATAACTAATATTAGTATAACGAGGTAGTCGCGCACCTCAGGCAACTCCTATTCCTGTTACACTGGCTGAACAACACAACACCAAAATAGATAACGTGCTTTTTAACTCGATACTGTATAATATATCCACAATAAAAACTCCGCAAATTAAAAAAATTTCGAATAAAACACAGGAACATTCCTTCAAATTTTAATTAACACTATCTAACATCAGTCTTGAATGCAGCAACAACAAAACAAACTAAATCACTAGCTTTGTTTATGTATACCATACTAATACTATACGTATACTATTATGAATCTTCAAAAATCAAAAACGCTGGAAACTATTATTAAATAACAATTTCATTACTTGAAATTAAAAAATATATATTTAGATCAACTTTCATCATGACATTCAATTTTATTCACATAGTAATTTCATGATATTAAGATAAGAAAAAATCTTTATATTTTCTAAAATTATTGCAATTACTATTTTTTAAAATTATACACATAATACGACTTACACCCATAAACAACAACAAAGTACTGTACAAAACACACAAACTAAAACAATGACAACACAACAACACCAACAACAACAATGAGCAGTTGCTGACTCAATAGTCTAATAACAACACTGCAATTAGTATTTAACCCACATCAGTTTCTAATTGGCAAATTTCCACACAGCAACACAATATTTACACGCAATTTACACGCAATATTATAAGAATACTATTATAACTACAACAACAACGACATCAATGACAACAACAACGACCAACAACACTATACATAGATATCAATACTGCGCTAATCCACTTACACAACACGTCTACCAAAACAAGATGACTATCAATCTTCCACATCAACAAAAGTATCAGCATACTACACACAATTTCAAGTACAACAATAACAACAGCAAGGACTACATCAACACTAATATAATATAATACAGTATAAACATTACATCTTTACACTTTAATCAAAAAAAAGCAACGGGCGTTCAGAAGAAGTCTGTCTGGACAATTACTTCGTACAAGCTCACTAGTGTCACTGATATGAATCCAAACAGCACCATGTCGCACCCAAGCCGTATAATGTCCAGAATTAGTAGAAGCACCTTGATGATTAATAATAGCGACACATTTATACAAATGTCCACAGATAATAATAGAATCTGGATTGAAGTCATCAAGAATAGTATTGCAACGCTGCACCATACCGGTTTCTACATTCGAAAAAAACAAATTGCGAACAATAACCAAAACTTGATTATTGTCAAAATCGTACACACTGTAAATTTGGCATGCTTTTTCACGCTTGCAGTCTTGACAGGCAGCAATTAAATCGCCAGACTCCTCCGCGAATTTCGCCGCCAAAACGTTATTAAAATTGACTCGACTACGATTAGGGAACGAAGGCAAAGTCACATGATTATGTGAATTAACAGCTATAATATTTCGTGAATTGCAGAAGTTACAATGTTTCCACTCCTGCACTTCAAAATCAAATGAATCTTTGATGCAAAGTGGCAACTGTTGTAACAATTTGTGTAAAAATTCAGAGCAGTCTTGTTGTCCAAGAGTTGGAAAAGTTTGAATAAACAATCCCTTTAATGCACTAGCAGTCGCCAAGCCGGATCTACCATGAGACAGAATTTTCAAAAGTTCCTGGATAGTCACAACATTTTCCAACGAGGTTCCCTGCTCTGAATACACATCGAATAATTTTTCAAAAATCCCTGGAATGTGGTCAATCGCCTGAATCACAGAATTCACATAACACGTCTCAGAATCCGGATTCGTCAAATGCAATACCCGTCTCATCGATTCAGCATCGCTCTAAAAATATATGAAATATACTTAAAAACATATAATAAATGAACTTTATAAGAATATCAAATTAAAAACATGCTAAACTGTATAAACTATCAACATAAAGATCTGAAATAAACAAAAACACTTTTACAATAATAAAAAATACCCTTTGGCTTATTAATACGATACTAAAAGAACACAAAATTGAATACATATTTAATTTACTTTAACCATAACACTAAAAACTACATAAAAATCTTAAAAAACCTTGAAAAAATATCAAATAAAAACTATCCTTATAATAGTAGTAATAATGACAAACATATACTCTTTTTTTTATTAATACACACTAAAAGTATAAAAAATAAATAATATGTAAGCACTACAGAATAAAACGCATATACAAAAATAAAATTGAACTTACTATATTTTCGAATGTTACACGTTTCTCTTCCAAACTCGCATCACCACCTTTTCCAATCTTTTTTACGTCACCCTAAACAAGAATAACCCAATTATTAATTGTAATTAATACCAATATAAAAAATAAGAAATAAAAAATGAATATATAATAATAATAAATATTATGAATATAACTAAATAATAAATATATTAATTAAAATCATATGTAATAATTTTCGAAAATTTTAATCTACTAGTAGTAATTAACCGCAAATACAACAGGAAAAAATAAACAATAAGACTACCTATATCTCATCAAATACGAATTTGCATGACAATAAAAAAATACATATTAATATCTCACTTTCCGAATTTCATCACTTATTTTTTTCTTCTTAACTGGGACCACATCACTGCTCATCCATTCATTCTCATGCTAAAAAATACTAACCATATAAATTCTGTACCTAAATTCTTATTCCAATTAGAATAAATTAATAATAAATAAAAATCTAAGAAAATTAAACACACTAGTTTAGTTACCATTAATTGTACTTAAAAAATTAGAAAATACACTCCCTACCAAAACAGAAATTAATATATTATAAAAAAATTTGAAAACCATCAATATTAACAACATACTCATTCAATAAACTAAAACAACAATATTCCATTCATCATATTATTTTTAAACCAAAACTACACTAAAATTCACTAGCACACCTCAACTATTAATTGTACAAACCACTTCTGAACACATAAAAAAGAATCAAATATACACCATAAATAAAATTCAACCACAAAAAACCAACCATAGATACACGAAAAGACCACAATAATAAAAAAATTAATTATAAATAAATAAAAAATAATACAAAAACATTTTAAAAAATAAAACCAACCATTGACAATGACTCCATGGCGCTCACTTGTTCTATAGTTGGCACTTCCACACCACTTGACTCGGAAACATCCTAAAAATAATAATAATAAATATAAAAACTAAATAAACTACTTATGTGTAAAAACTCTTAAATTATAATATTAGCAACAATACTTTCACATATGTATTTCGTCAAAAAATATACATCAATTACTATTTGCAAACATCATAATTTGAAAAGTCTACATTTCAAAACGGAAATATCTAAAAAAATAATTAAACTATATAACCTAAATAAACTAACCATTGTCAACATCTCCTCGTCAGGCAGTTGCTCAGAATGTGATATATCTTCATCATCAATTTCAGGATTATGCTGAAAAATATACAACCAAACCTCTTCCTATATTAACATAATCACTATTATTTGATTATCATTGATTAATACAAACGTACAACGATTAATTATTTATAATTTCAAATACTTTTTAATATATATTATAATAATACTGAATAATTAATAATAATTAAAACTATAAAATATTTTAAAAAATTTACAAAATATAATTTTAAAAATAGCAAAACTAATTTGCAACAACAAAACACACCAAAAACTAAAACATTATAATGCCTTATAATTATTATTTCATGTCAATATTCGTAACCAATTTTTTAGTTTTTTCAAATAACCATTATTTTGGCTAATGAAAGCACAATGTAAAGTTCATACATCCACAAAAATTAAACCCTAATATACTTTAAATATACACTACATTTCAAGAAGTCAGCTGACATATTGATAAAGTAATAAATTTCTAATTCACAGACTACACTTACAACTACACATCACTATTTACAAGCAACAAAAATTTGACAAATCTAACTTGAAAAACGTAATATGTCCAACAACAACAATTCTATAGTAAAATATCAGTCAACTAACCATTGCCAACAACTCATCGTCCGTCAATTGCCCAGAATCTGCTACATCCTCACCACTAATTTCAGTAATCTCCTGCGAAATATACATTAATAAAAATTTATTCAATGCTAATATCCTTCACTAATATAACTAATAAAAAATAAATAAATGATCGAAAAATTCATTAACATATCTCAACCATTTTTATCATTCCTTCAACTATACAACTTCATGTAAACTAAATTTTCGAATACACATAATTAACTGTTAAAAATAAGAATTATATGAAAATAAACTATAATAATAATATCAATAACAACCATTAATTCTTGCTTTTCACTTACATCTTACACACTACATAATTTGAACACTGTTATTACAATTTTTAATAATAATTATACTAAATAAATAATCACAAAAAATAATTATAAACATGAACTCACTATTCCCAGTAACTGCTCATCAGTCAGTTCTTCCACATTGGACATATCTTCCGCATTGGTTCCGGCAATATCCTAAACATAATAGAACAACTATGACCCATCTACTTCACATGTACAATATCATTAACTAATTAAAATTTTTTCGAATATTATCATATTTCATAATATAGTATACATGAAAAAATATCACAATAATCACACCATCACTAATTTCTACATTGTTAACTATTACTTCCTCTTTTAGTTATATTTAAATAAATATACAACCAAAACATTCTACCATTATTATTATGAAAAATAAAAATAATAAATGTTAATCTAGTTAATTAAACGAATTTACATGTCATATACTATAAAAACTTAGTATTCTAACTAAAAATAAAAAAATAATTAACCAATACTAAAAATTTATAACAACTACTTTAGCCATCAATACTTTTCAAACATAAAAATTCTCAAACAAATCACTATTACAACCTTAGATAGACCAGACACCGACGGAACAAACACAGAGGCCACATTTTCTTGACGTCTCTGCCAC
>JASANF010016544.1:0-16237 GCA_030248245.1 Trissonchulus sp. WLG1_4 | reverse complement strand
TAATTTCAAATTCATTTTCTAACTTGTTCTAACTTAAAATTATCAAATTGTAAAATTATACCCAAAATAAATTTTCAACGCTCTAAGTTCTCAACTAATACCCATTTTTTAATATATTATTAGTATAGTTAGTAGTCCTAAAGTATCTATTAGTCTACACTATGTGTGCTTTGTCTTCTGTCATTATTGACATGGTCAGATGTGGGGGTAATAACGGCGACCAATCTGATATTTTATCTGCCTCCAATTTGACTGCTCTTTGCGCACATGCAATCACGAAGCCGTATCGCTGTAGAAAATCAAATCCTAGGATCAAATCCCGTGTGCAGTTCGGAATAATGTAAAATGACCATTTGCATTGGTGTCCCTCAAACTCAACTGGGAGCTCCACATCCCCTTCAAAATATATTGCTGACATGTTAACTGATGTAGCTGCCTGGACTCGAGGGGTAGTCACGTATAGCTGACTATCTTTCTGCAAACTCATGAACAGACGTTTTGTCACTAGTGACATTGAGGCTCCAGTGTCGATCAGTGCTGGGACTGTTTTGCCCAAAATTTGCACAGTCACTATTGGGATATTAATACTAATGGTGTCCTGCATGTGTGAGACTGGGCCATTTTCCATTTTCACTTGCACAATTGGTTTCAATGTTTCCAGCGATTGTTTCAATTCACGGATACGGTTATTCAGTGATTGTATGTGTTGCTGTGTGTAAGTTTTGGAGTTAGTCGCTCGTTTCACTTTTCCCTGCAGAGCCACTACCGGTTTGGTCTTCTTGTGTTTTTGCCCAGTTCGCTTAACTTGGGTATTTGTCCCCTTCTCGGTCAAGTCGGTCCAAGTCTCCGTGACAGTAGTCCCAAGTTGTAAGTCGTTATGATTCCCTTTTGAATGTCCCTCCTGATCTAGCTCAGTACGTTTGTTCAGGTCTGGGGACGACTTTTCTGGTTTAACCATGTCCTTTTTTGACTTTTGGCTTTCACGCTCATTGCTTGTTTTAGTCTCGTCAACGTCGGGTGGTGTTATATGGAGGAGAGGCGCTGTCGCTGATGGGGTTTGAGTAACGTGTGTCGTATGCGTGTTGTGTGTAGTTAGTGTGTTGTACGACTCATGCATGACGTGTGGCATTGGGAGAATTGTGTTAACTTGTTCTGTTTCGTGACTTATACTCAACATCATTAGGTACTCGTTGCTATCTTCAATTTCTAACTCCTCCTCCGATTGCTCATCCTCTTCCTTTCGGTAGTTTGTGATCATTCGCTCAGCCACTCTATGTGCTTCCAAAATCCACTCAGGTATATCGTCATCCTCTTGTTCCTTTTTGTCCTTATCCTCCTGGTTTGTCACAGACTGTTTCTCATTTTGTTTTGACTGCGTCTGAGCCGGAGGGTTCTGAGACTTTTGTGTTTGAGGCGGTTGTGGCTGCGGATATACAAACTGTTGAGGGAAGAATACTGGTTGTGTTTGCCACTGCGGTACTGGATGAATCGGATATATGGGATTGTTAGTGTTAATTGGTGTATAGTGTACGTATCCACGTGTATCGTTGTTATTATTGCGTGGTGTTGAGTGATTAGCGTAGTGTACGTAATGTTCGTTGTGGTTTGCTCGTGGGTTCGTATTTGGTGCGTACGTATATTGTTCACGTCCTGGTGTATTGTCGTTCTGACGTTGACTGAACCGCTGAGTTGGCCTACTGCCTCTCACGTACCTACTGTCACTGTTGGCTAGGCGTCGGTTACCGGGGACGTGGTTAAAATTTGTCTGTTGTCGTGGATTACGACATTCTCTGCTCAGATGACCAAATTGGTTGCAGCTGCGACACTGCGCTGGCTCTCGTTCCCGGTAGCCGAGCCGTCTCTCCCTACTCGCCTGCATGTGCATCGGAGTTCGATTCCGTTCGTACCCCCCATCATTTTGTCCCCGCTTAAATGATTGACAATCGTCGCCACCATTATTGCGACTGTTTTTGATTTCAGCTATTAATTCTTGAATAGCATTCCAAAGTTCAGTTCGGTTCGACTCAGTTTCTGGTTGGTTTGGTGGAAAGGATGGCTGTGATATTGATTGTTTTTGTCGACGCAGTGGTTCACTAGCAGAGTTCTCCCCAAAATTTTGACTATCCTTGTCGTCATTAACAGACTGGACCCAATTTATCCCCTCTACTGGAAAAGCCAAATCGAGCAGATTGACCACCTTAGTCAATGGGGGAGGGCCGTCGCAGTAAATGGGCGCCAACAATCTTTGAATTTCTGGTGCTATACCACTGAAAATTTGTTGGGCCACACTAGTGTCACGCTCTGCCCCATCAACCCAAATCTCTTGAGCCATTATCTGCAAATCCCTCAAATAATCACGTACGGGTTCACCCGCCTGTTGTCGTCTGTTCATGAATTTACGATGAAAATCTGTTTTGGTCAATTTTCGGGCTCCAAAAACAGGTGTCAATTGCTTGACCAATTTTGAAAACTCATGGATCACACCCTGTGGCAATTTTGAAACATAAAGGCTCACTCGGCCTGCTAGTTTGAAACACAAAATCCTGCCCCAATACTCCTCTGGAACCATTGCTATGCGGAGCCGCATAGAAAAATTTTGTAGCCACTCCTGCAGGGTCAATTTTGTAGTTTCATGATCGAAAACTGGGAGATCGGCAACAAATTTGAGCATACCTTGTAGCTGCTGGGGGTCGTAGGCTGATGGTCGGGGTTGATTCACCCCCACTGGGTTTGTCCCCAAAATATTTGGTTCGATTTGGGACATATTTGGGCCTGTATATCGATGGTTATGTGTTCCAATGTTACGTGTACTGTTGATGCCCAAATTCAGTTGCGAATGCGTGTGTGCAATCATTTTGCTGTAGGTATTGTGCCCATGTGACCCCGTTTTTGTGATCCCATCAGCTAAGCAAGAAGTGCTTACTGGTTCCATGTGAGAGGGCAAGGAGTTTGCTGATGTGTAAATTGGTGTAGGGTGGTGTACCCACTGTTGTTGCTTTGTTAGTAGCTCAGGTTTATAGCTAGGGACAGTAGTGTTAGAATTTATTCGAAAATTTTCACCAATTTGGGAGCACTGCGTGTGTGTGACAGTCGAAAAATGGTGGCGGCCATCGCATACCTCCCGTGGTGCCAGCCCGACAGGCCCTGCCGACACATCTCGCGGTTGTGCCGACAGTTGTGTCGTTCGTGCACCACCTACTACTAACCGTTGGCAGGCTGCCAGTTCAGCAAGATATTGTTGGGAGGGGGTACGAGTCAATTCTGCGGCTCGTGCCCCTTCCCAACTGTCATTATATACACCCCCACAATTTATCCCCGCAAACAAAGTAACCTTGGGCCTCTGGCCCATGACTGCCGAAGGGTCCAATGGTAGGTCGGGTGGCTGTGATTGTGGCTGTGGTGGCGAAGGTGTGGGCTGGTGTGACTGGGTGGTGTTTTGGTTCTGGAGTTGTTGTTGCTGCTCCTGTTGTAGTGGCGGCTGATGATCCATTGTATTGTGCAGAGGATCATCTGAAATATTCATCTGGCCGGCGCGGACGCCTCGGCCCATTAGTGCCCTATCTACACCTGTACACACACCAACACCTAGCCCTAGGCTAGCACCACCAACTGCGCCGCTCGGCTCTGTTTCAAGGGTGACTGTAGGGGTGGGGTCAAAATTTGTATGTGTGACGTGGTCAGCTTCTAACACTTGGTCTGTTTGACCAGTATTTTCGGAATTTTCAGGAATTTTCATTCGTGTACGTAACATTGAATTGTATGCACAACCGAAGGAACACTCACAAGTATATATTTCAACGTAATTTAGTTCAAAAAGGTGAAATTTACTGAAATTCGGACTCACAAATTTTGATCGGTTCTGAAGTCCGAATTAATTTTTCGGACAAAAATGCTATAAAATGCGTAACTATAGTATCTTAGCTCACTTTCTCAATCAGTTTCACCGTTCAGATCCCGCTGATTTAGCAGGGATTACGATTTTTGAATTTCCACTAAAAATATAAAAAAATGGGTCAATTTTGCCCAAAAATGGAAAAATTCGCTAAAAAACGTGAAAATTTAAACTCCGAAAAATTTGCAAAAAGTTTGGGGTGTACCTACGGACTATATTCCACCTTTTTTTGGTGGAAAATTTGATGCTGGAAAATTTCGACCCTTTAAAATTTCGATTTTAACGTTTTCCCTTAAATTTGCAAAATTTAACAGAAATAATTCTTGAAATTCACAAAATAACGACAAAAGTAACTAAAATCGATTGATTAAGGGTGTAATTAGGTTCACTTTAAACTCTAGATGCGTAGTTTAGGCGTTTAGAGCAAGAAAATTAATCATAAAAAGAATTTCGCTATTGATTGGAACAATTTAACACTAATTTCAGAATATAAACAAAATTAAAACACAAAATATTTCAACAATTTATGCCCTAAAATTCCGCAAATACCTCAGAAATTGCGTATTCGCTAATTTCTGGCTGTGTGAGATCAGGAGGGGTGATCAGCGTGTCAGATCGGTGTGAATCGGATTGTATACGTGTGGTTATCAAGGATCCGTAATCGTCCCGGCGCCAATTTTTATAAATTTCTGCGATGTGTGAGTTAGGAAACGCTGAAAATATTTAAAAATATACTTAAAATGCAGATTGTTACAAAAATTATACTACTAAATCAGAAATCAGTACTAAAAATCAATGATTTTATACAAAAATTGGCAGTATTAGCAAGTTACTTTTGACTAAGTTCAACTGACCACAATTTATTACCAAATCACAGTTTCAATCCGAAGTTATATGCAAGAAAATATAAGTTAATATCACTGTTACTTCTACTACTACAAAGTAAAATAAGTAAGGAAAACTTGACCAAATTTCCAGACCAAAATCAGACTCTAAAATTCAGATGTATATATTCTGAAACACTAAAAATTTCAACACAGAACACAAAATAAACTACGTCTATATATCGTTATATACTGAATATGTCGAGATTAACATATAATTATTCGGTTTCTGAACTAAAATCTAAAGGTTGAATCCAAAAACAAAAATATAGAGACAGAATTTATTATTTTCAGCGCTTCCAACTAAAATTGGCTATTTTGACCACTATTTTACTAAAAATGCAGAAATTTTCCGAAAAACTAAACCAAAACACAGGAATAGAGCGTAATTTATAATATAATAGGGGGGAGTTTCCAAAAATCCCAATTAAAACCAAAAATTTGAAAAACTGAAAATTATATACGTACGTATTACTCAAAATGGCGTCCTCCAACAGTGTAACTTGAAATGTTTTTTGTGAAAAATCGGACTAAAATCGGCCAAAATTTTTGCGAAAAATGTGTTTTCTAGGGTTTTCACTACCGTAGATTCCGATTCTGGCACTAGAATTTACTTTTGTTCGCTAAATTTTGCAGCAGACCCTACTTGGAAAATCACAGTTCAGGCTTAGGCTTAGGCTTAGGGGGGGGGGAGAAATACGTCTGAAAAATCAAATTTTCGGGGCTAGGAACGGTCAAAACTTGCTCCCCTTCTTACACTCTACTCTCCTGACAATATTTCGTAAAAATCCCATTAAAATTCACAAAAATTAAATAACACTAAAATCATATAAAATAAATAAACTTACTGTTTTGCTTCCAATTTCGTGAAATTATCCCAAACTTTTACCCAAATTCTACCGGAAAACCAGTATTTGTACTCGTATTTTAGGGGGGGGGAAGTATTTGCGCAATTGGTTCCACTGACCGGGTTTTTAACCGGTTATAAACGCAAAAATACAGTACTTTTCAGGCAAAAATTTTGAAAATCAGGCACACGTAGAGGCGTCTTAGGTGCTCCAAAGCCTAGTTCACGGTCGCCACTTTGTTATACTGCGGCCCCCGGTCTTATGTCATCCGCGTGAGCTGGCGGGCTAGTCTCAATGTCCGTGACCGGTGCCTAACTGTGCCGGAGAGCGCGCAGTGATAACAACTTGACGCTGAGAGCGTCGAAACTACAGATCTAGAACTCGCTCAGTAACAGGTTCGGGAACACTCTAAGGAATCACTCTACGGGCCCTAGTGACGCGAACACAAGACCAAATATATCACCAGTACACGCGAACACAAAGCTAAAAATAAGGCTTTATTGAAGAGCCTGACAATGAGAATTTATACAGTGGAACAAACTGCAAAATACGATATAAAACACGCGAATAATAACAAACTAACCAATAAATTTGGTCTCCTAACTCAGGAGCGCCGGTCCACTAAACTCAGAGTTACTCCCTGCTGAAATCTGTGAATTTCCCCCGATAATTTAAACCCGACCGGCGTCCGCCATTCCCCTCAAGCCAACCGACTAGCTTGCATTGCACTCTTATTAATACTAATTCAAACTTTCTATTTTAAGCTCCAAATAAGTTTCCCCCTCCAGAATATATCCCAAAACATAATTAGAACATAATTAAACTACTTTTTAGACTGAATTTAAGTTCTTAAATTATTACCAAAATACATGTAATTTAGGCTCAGTTGCGCGCTCAGTATTGTGACTACTAAACATGACTACGAACTCAATGCCGAACGGAAAGCCAAAAGGGCTAGGTCAACGAGGGTAGGGCCCTGCATTTACAACAAATATAAGAACGGTGGGAGCGGAAAATCCACCCAAAATGTAGAAAATATTGTGAAATTCCATCAAACAAGACCATTTTGTTTCCAAAAGATGAGCTTGTCCGCTGTGGATTATATACAGGCGTCGAGAACCGGCCGAAAATTGACCCAAGCCAATCAGCATATCAGCTATGGCTAGGGCAAATGGTAGGACGTACTCTTTCTGGTGCAAAGCTTTGTTTTTCCAAACTGCCAGAATTACCAAAATATTGCTGCTGATTTCGAATACTCCTTCGGTGAAATAGAGAGAAAACAAAATTGTTGGTCGCATGGTAGAGGTGGTATTAGAATCGGCAGTAGAATTCATTTTAAATATATCTTCAAAAGCAAATTACGGTCGCTAGCTTTCGCTAAAACAGGCAAAAACAATCAGTAAATATGCTTAAAAACTTATACTTAGTCGACTACAGACTGTGACCTAAGGTTTCGCGATAACTGAAAATTAGGAAAGTTTTACGCAGCCACTATAATTACTGCAGTATAATTGTTAGCATTAGAAATAAATAACTATATTGCAGTAAAGCTTTAGCTGATAATGTAAAAAATTATGGTGCTAGCACGTTATAAACAATCACGATTTGCGGCAATATCTTAAATCTCAATATGGGTTTGGTTGTGTCTTGAAACGACGGTCCCCCCTGAAAGCAGCACACTATCGATTTTAAGTTTTCAGCCCTCACCCGTGAAACTAAGGACGTATTCGTTTACCGGATTAAGGGGTTAATTATAATCGGACTAAACAGTTTAAAAATTATGCTGAACAAGCACTTCTGTTGACGAGAGTACTGTATTTACACATGACGACTATAAGTATTATTTTACCGTATCGGTAAAATTAGGCGCGGCACGCACCAAAACTTTTGTCAATCATCAGTTATTTAATTTCGGATAAAGATGTTACGCAGAGATTCATCTTTATTTGATTCGTGATGGATCACGAGATTTCGGAAATTGGGCAGTAGATAGTGACATAATTCTTTACGTTTTACGTATGTGTAAGTACATACTGTTTGAGAATTTACCGCTATTCAGCCTGCCAGCCACGTACCAGCCTGTCTTGTTGATCGCGTCAAGAAAAAATGACTTCGTGGTTTTTGAGTTCACTAGGTGTACTACTACATAGTTCACACGTTCTTATTTCTTCAACATACTTCATAGCACCGTCAAGCGTGCTCTCATGTATCGTACACACTCTGTGTGAGGGAAAAGCAGAGTGCTTCGTAGACGAGTGCCACTGCCACGCGTTAAAAAAAGTGCAAAAATGGCCGAGCTGATGAGAATTGAACTTACAATCGTATACTGCGATTAACATTGGAACTAAAGCTTTTGCTGCAGTTATTGTTACGTGAACGAATGCTTAACAGTCTATATTGCAGACAGGCATCGATTGTCAACCTGCCATTGTCGCTTATTATGTGGAGACACGCAGACGCATACACAACCACACATACCACACACACACATACAGGTAGACACACGCACACAACATGCGTGTACACAGCATTGCCAGCCGATCATTTCTGCAGGCTTCAGTGATGCACTGAAACTGAGCATGATTTACATGCATTTTCAGTTTCAGTGCATTAACTGAAATTAGTATGCACGGCCGCTGTCAGCGGCCGCGCAAAAATGCCATTCAGAAACCTCCGGATTAAACGGACTTGACTTTTAGCGCGCTGCTTTTTCATCGGACTAAAGCCTGTTTCACACGATGGGGAAAAACGTGGGGAATCCCCACGTGGGGCACCCCATGTGACACCCCAAGGGGTGCCCCGCGGGGTACCATGTGGCATCGTGTGACACCCCATGGGGTGCCGCGAGGGGCACCATGTGGCATCGTGTGACACCCCATGGGGTGCCCCGAGGGGCACCATGTGGCACCGTGTGGTGTCCCCCGGGGATTCCCCCGGGGTAACGTATTCACACGATGGGGCGTGAACGCGCGGGAGTTTGAATTTTTAGGCGCGTAAACGGTCAAAATACTAAGTATTCACGAAGGTATTACATTGAATTTTGACATATGTGATATGTGCCTTGGGCATAAATTACGTGTAAGAATTTATAAAAATTATTTACATTTTGTAGCTTACTTAAATATAATTCATGAGCTACGTATTCGTAAAAGCCGTAATAGACTAACCAAATGTGAAAAAATTAACTCAAATGATTGAGTTTAAGCCCTGAAATTGTCCTTTAAGCATTTGTATAAAGTCACGTGATCATCAACAGTGCTTACTAATTGGCTGTCGCATGTGGTGCCACATGGAAAAACGCACGGCGAGCGATACAGATTTTCCCCACGTGGGGCACCCCATGGGGTGTCACACGATGCCACATGGTGCCCCTCGGGGCACCCCATGGGGTGTCACACGTTGCCACATGGTGCCCCTCGGGGCACCCCATGGGGTGTCACACGATGCCACATGGTGCCCCTCGGGGCACCCCGAGGGGCATCATGTGGCACCATGTGGCACCCCATGGGGTGCCCCAAGGGGCACCCCACGCGTTTTCCCCATCGTGTGAAACAGGCTTAAGCGGACTTAACTATGCACGCTAATGTTGAGCGTGCATGTAAAATCTTTTTGTAGTTAAGTGGTAGTTTTGGAATGGGGCCAGACGAAAATTAAGCCGCAGACTTATTTTAATTCGTTTAGTCTATTTAGTCCCATTTGTCATTCCAAAACCTTGGACTAAAATAAATCCAGTCAGTTTAATCCGGTACAGGAATAGGCCCTAAGAGATGTATTGACTTGAGGAAGGGTATACAATAAAGGGATCAACTTTCGTGAATCCCGGTTTTAAGTTTCATAAGAAAAGTTTGCGTTGTGTTGATCTTGTGGAATATAGACACTCACTTGAAAACAGAAAAATCTCTTCTCTAAAAAGCGCTTGTTTTGTGCACTGTCTATGTTCATGCAAATGTAATCTGGTAGCATTAATAACAAATACTGTCTTTTATGAAATTAAACTGTTTATTATGAATAAAACTTTAGTGTTATATTTGCCTCAAATACCTAGCGTATGCCTTAATAACAAAGAAAATTTCCAGAAATTTCATTAGCATCGACGGAAACATCTGCACATAAAACAGGCCTGTTTTGGCACACTTTGTTAGGTACAAAATGTTATTCACGAAAAGGTCGGCAGATTTCTGCACGTGCAGGTTTTCTATGCAACTACAGTACTGTTTTTCAAAAATGTTTGTTCATCACTTTCTGGCTTTTCTCGAAGGATAAAGCTAGACGTACGCCGACAAGCAGGGAACTTTTTTTGAACAGTACTGTACATACATGAAAATACGACCTATATTTGCATTGGAATTTGGACGGTATAAGCATACATTAGCGACTCAAACCGACAAAAAACCAGGACTCTACTAATGTTCCGTGTAGCCAAGATGAATACATGCAGCGCGCTGCCAAGCTGGCCGATGGGAAGAGTGTCATACTCTTTCTATTATGTATCCATGATGTTGTAGTGTACATGTAACATGTTATACTACTTAGGTCACATTCCCATGTATCACGATTTTTACTAGCCCCCGAAGATAGGGATAGCGGCTAGCTTGTATTTCACCCCTCGTTACCTTGACAGACTAGTTTTGCACCTTTATACCTCCCTCACATAAAATTAGCGGCAAGGCTTTATTTTCACCCCTCGTTATCCTGATAGACTATCTTTGAATCTTTACACCCCCTCAGAAAGAGTTAGCGGCACCTTCATTAACACCCCTTGAGATCTAGACAGGCGTGGGGGGTTTGGGTTCCAGAAGACATCCTCACCCCCCCCCCCCCAGGCAAATGCTTCACCCCTCCCCCCGCCCTGCTGCTGACTGCAAAGGGCCTTTGTACGCCTGTCGTACGTGGGATAAAGTACTTATAAAAACATGTCTAATACATCGATAGGTACTCTTGGTTACTTTAAAATTCAACGAATCACCCGGCGACCCGACCGAGGCTGGCTACTTGGCTACTAATCTGCCAAGCCCGCGTTGTCAATCGGCTATTAGCGCTATAGCCGCGTTTTGACTAGAAATAGCCGGTATAGCCGGGCTATATCTCGGCTATAGCCATTTCACAGAATTGATGAACCAGCGCTGTCAATCGGCTATTAGCGCTATAGCCGTGTTTTGACTCCTAGCCGTTATAGCCGGGCTATAGCTCGGCTATAGCCATTTCACAGAATTGATCAGCCCGCGCTGTCAATCGGCTATTAGCGCTATAGCCGGTATAGCTCGGCTATAGCTCGGCTATAGCCATTTCACAGAATTGATGAACCCGCGCTGTCAATCGGCTATTAGCGCTATAGCCGTGTTTTGACTAGGAATAGCCGGTACAGCCCGGCTATAGCTCGGCTATAGCCATTTCACAGAATTGATGAGCCCGCGCTGTCAATCGGCTATTAGCGCTATAGCCGTGTTTTGACTAGGAATAGCCGGTATAGCCGGGCTATAGCTCGGCTATAGCCATTTCACAGAATTGATGAACCCGCGCTGTCAATCGGCTATTAGCGCTATAGCCGTGTTTTGACTAGGAATAGCCGGTATAGCCCGGCTATAGCTCGGCTATAGCCATTTCACAGAATTGATGAGCCCGCGCTGTCAATCGGCTATTAGCGCTATAGCCGTGCTTTGACTAGAAATAGCCGTTAATGACCGGCTATAGCTCGGCTATTGCCGGCTTAGAACGCTGTTCCAGCATGAAAGCTACAGATTGAAAAAAGTTGTGTGGCCTGGGCAGAATCGAACTGCCAACCAAACCAATCGGTTACCAGTTCAACTGCCATCCTATTGAGCTACAGGCCACCTGAAAGCCTGTCAATAAACTATCTATATAAGTAGATCAATTACACAGTTCAGTGTCATGCTAACAGAGTTACAGGTGACATCAGAACATGGTCACTATGTGTAAAACAACAATTATTTTTTGCCCCCCCTTTTTCTATAATTCAATTATTGCTCAATATACCTACATTTTAACTGTGCCACATCGGAGATAAGTTTTCGTCGTTCGTTCAAAACCTGTAGTTGTTGCCAATATTCTAGATGACTTCGTGGCTTAGCGACAGAGTGTACGCTCTATTTCCATAAGGTTGGTGGTTCGATTCCACTGCAAATTCATCTTCATTTTGTATTTTTCATTTTTCGTTTTGGACGTTGGAAAAATCGCCAATGCTGGCAGCAGCTATATCCGGCTATTTCAGGCCAAACAGTGTATTTGTAACGGCTATTGGCGGCTATAGCCGAATCTCCACTTCTAGGGGGTCTCTACTTGATTTCAAAAACAGCCACAGTCTGGCTATAGCCACGTTTGTTCAGTCAAAACTTGGCCATTTGAATATCGACAAAATAGCCACGGCGAGCTATAGCTATAGCCGGCCATTCTAAACAAAACAGTGTATTCGAAACTGCTATTGGCGGCTATAGCCGAATCGCCACTTCTGGGGGTCCCTACTTGATTTCAAAAATAGCCATAGTCTGGCTATAGCCACGTTTCTTCAGTCAAAACTTGGCCATTTGAAAATCGCCAAAATAGCCACGGCGAGCTATAGCCGCGGCGAAACAGTCTAATCGGCAATATGTGCTGAAAATCGTCACAGCTATTGCCGGCTATTTTAGACAAATCCGTGTATAATAATTGGCTATAGCCGAATCGCCGATTCTCCGAGGCATCTAAAAAACCGTGATACATGGGAAACTTACCACTACTTACAGAACACGACAACAGAAGTGAAAGTTTACTGCAAAAGTAATCCAGTGAGTGAGAAGTGAGAAGGGGGAACGCTTGAAAACATTAGACTTGTTGGGCTCCAAAACTAATTGTAAACAAAACGTAAATGAATGAATTGAAGAGTTCATATTGCTACAAACCAGCTACGCCTACTGACACTAACAAGCCAACACAGTACTCAGGCACAGTTTACTACACAAGCAAGGCACGAACAGTTCAATAGCCAGAACTCGGCTGCAGCTTCAACACTTACACACTTTACTGTTTTCTACCGTAGGTTATATAGGTTCTAAATCTAGATTACACTCTGTACTTTTCAACTTTTTAAAGCTGTGATGTTTAGACTCTAACTTCTAGAACTGAGTTAATTTAAGGCTAGACTTGTTTTTATAGATTGATAACCGATTCAGATTTACACAACATATTTCTAGGAATTACCTAGGTTGCTACATTATTATGAAAAACTCTCACTCTTGGTAAGGTTTTCAAGGGGGGAAGGTGCCCCTGGGTAGTGTTGTTTTAGTATAGAAATTTTTAGTTTAGTTTAGATACAGTTATAGTATAGAGCCCCCTAATTAGTTTAGTTTTGATACAGTTATAGTATAGCGGCTGAAATTTAGTTTAGTTTTAGTTCTAGTTGTAGTATCGGCTTTTTGCCGGAGTTTTAGTTTTAGTTGTAGTATAGTTTTAGTATGGAGTTTTAGTATAAAGGCATTTTGACGGCGAGCGTTTTTTTCCGATTTTAGTATTGCATCCTGTTCAGCTCTAGTTATAGTTTTTTGCCGATTATACTCAATAAGTTAAATTTTCAAACTCACTTCAAACTCAAGGGCCTATTCCTTCAGCGGGCTAAACGGACTAAACTTGAGCCGGTGTTGAGGAATGGCACATCAGACTAAACGAAGTAAGGTTAAAATAAGTCAGCGACTTATTTACATAATGTCCAAACCCTTTCTTAAACTTCCACTGGACTATTGGCGTGCATAGTTAAGTCCGTTTAGTCTGACTCAAAAAGCACTGCGCTAAAAGTTAAGTATATTTGCTTCAAGCATTTAGTAATGGCATTCTTACGCACGATCTTAAACTGTTTAAAAAAACTAAAAAACTAAACTAAATTAAAAAACTAACTAAAACCCAGTCCTTCCTCCGGTAAAACAATGGGCCCACTGGTATTTGCGAAATTGACAGACAATGGCAGTGAATTAAACCGTCTGCTCTAAATATTGGACGGTAAAATCATTAGGCACAGTTTTATTTAATTAATCTACGGGTTTCAGAATGACAGTTTTGAGCACAAATTTTAAATCGCATAGTGCAATTAAAAATAACACGTAATAGTGTGGTAAAAATGAATGCAATAAACTAGCACACAGTAAGTTAAAGAACTTACCAGATATTTTTTGAAAACCCAAAAGAAAATATTAAATAACTACCAATTTTGGCCGCCTCACAACTGCAACACAAAGAAGCGTGCAGTATGGGCCATGGACTATTAAGATAAAATCCATATTATTCACCCAATAAGGATAGAGATTCTGCTGTGTGCAAAATATTTTTACACCGCTTACTAAAACTTCTGAGTTTTACTAAGCGGGCATACCAAAACTAGTTATAGTATAACAGGCTTACTAAAACTAGTTTTGTGTACTAAAACCAGTTAGGATGAACGATAGAGACGGATGGTGCGATCGTAACAACTGCAGCTAAAGTATTCAAATTGTTCCAATACTTTGTGGAATGGAAAAGCAGAAAGCCGGCGTTTACGAAACCTGTACAACAAATAGGAAGAAAAGTTTCTGGTGCTGTGCCTTGACTGTGTTAATAAAGTATTGGTAGTGGGAACGGTTTATAATCAACAAAACCACAAGAGAACCACGCAATCAAAAAGGTCTAAAAAACCTCTTCAAACCAGACAATCTCTTGACTAGTGCAGATGCAAAGCCAAGGAGGAAAACATAGACTATTGTCTAAATTCGACTAAAAAGGAACCAGTACATATGTAACATCCACGACTATTGAATGACGTATGGTAAGAAATTTCATGGTTTAATGTAAACTGTGTTATTTTATTGTGGCGGGATACAATGACGCCGCGAAAGTATAGATCAAGCACCATTATGAGGGTAATAAACGTAATTTTTGGATAAAGTCTCAAGATTGAAGTCATTTTTGTAATGTGAATGATATCCTGAAGTCGATATATTCGTAGTTTTGGATGCTTTTGAGCTGCTTGTAGTAGTTTGGGGCGTCGACTGGACTTGGTTGTCGGAACCATAACTTGTGGGAAATTTTTCTAATTTAATTAATTGGGTACTTTTCGTTTTGCTGGACTTTTGGATCTTCTCGCACAAGACGTCCACACTATTACGTGTTATTTTTAATTGCACTATGCGATTTAAAATTTGTGCTCAAAACTGTCATTCTGAAACCCGTAGATTAATTAAATAAAACTGTGCCTAATGATTTTACCGTCCAATATTTAGAGCAGACGGTTTAATTCACTGCCATTGTCTGTCAATTTCGCAAATACCAGTGGGCCCATTGTTTTACCGGAGGAAGGACTGGGTTTTAGTTAGTTTTTTAATTTAGTTTAGTTTTTTAGTTTTTTTAAACAGTTTAAGATCGTGCGTAAGAATGCCATTACTAAATGCTTGAAGCAAATATACTTAACTTTTAGCGCAGTGCTTTTTGAGTCAGACTAAACGGACTTAACTATGCACGCCAATAGTCCAGTGGAAGTTTAAGAAAGGGTTTGGACATTATGTAAATAAGTCGCTGACTTATTTTAACCTTACTTCGTTTAGTCTGATGTGCCATTCCTCAACACCGGCTCAAGTTTAGTCCGTTTAGCCCGCTGAAGGAATAGGCCCTTGAGTTTGAAGTGAGTTTGAAAATTTAACTTATTGAGTATAATCGGCAAAAAACTATAACTAGAGCTGAACAGGATGCAATACTAAAATCGGAAAAAAACGCTCGCCGTCAAAATGCCTTTATACTAAAACTCCATACTAAAACTATACTACAACTAAAACTAAAACTCCGGCAAAAAGCCGATACTACAACTAGAACTAAAACTAAACTAAATTTCAGCCGCTATACTATAACTGTATCAAAACTAAACTAATTAGGGGGCTCTATACTATAACTGTATCTAAACTAAACTAAAAATTTCTATACTAAAACAACACTACCCAGGGGCACCTTCCCCCTTGAAAACCTTACCAAGAGTGAGAGTTTTTCATAATAATGTAGCAACCTAGGTAATTCCTAGAAATATGTTGTGTAAATCTGAATCGGTTATCAATCTATAAAAACAAGTCTAGCCTTAAATTAACTCAGTTCTAGAAGTTAGAGTCTAAACATCACAGCTTTAAAAAGTTGAAAAGTACAGAGTGTAATCTAGATTTAGAACCTATATAACCTACGGTAGAAAACAGTAAAGTGTGTAAGTGTTGAAGCTGCAGCCGAGTTCTGGCTATTGAACTGTTCGTGCCTTGCTTGTGTAGTAAACTGTGCCTGAGTACTGTGTTGGCTTGTTAGTGTCAGTAGGCGTAGCTGGTTTGTAGCAATATGAACTCTTCAATTCATTCATTTACGTTTTGTTTACAATTAGTTTTGGAGCCCAACAAGTCTAATGTTTTCAAGCGTTCCCCCTTCTCACTTCTCACTCACTGGATTACTTTTGCAGTAAACTTTCACTTCTGTTGTCGTGTTCTGTAAGTAGTGGTAAGTTTCCCATGTATCACGGTTTTTTAGATGCCTCGGAGAATCGGCGATTCGGCTATAGCCAATTATTATACACGGATTTGTCTAAAATAGCCGGCAATAGCTGTGACGATTTTCAGCACATATTGCCG
>JASANF010016543.1:5000-11878 GCA_030248245.1 Trissonchulus sp. WLG1_4 | reverse complement strand
TGTGACCTACTTCGTTCGGTTTTCGTGCTCTTGCAACATACTTCACATCCCTCTCTTTCCGATAAAGTTCGGCCCGAACTTTCCCGTGAGATTTTTCTGAGAAGTTTTGAAGGTTAGAGTCGAAAATGGAGTCGAGGAAGGGAAAAACTCAACCCGAGAAAGGGGTGTATCTGCATTTATACATAGCTAGTAATTATAACAAATATTAACAGAGCAATAAGAATTTCAAATCACAAAATCAAACTAGATAAAATTACTAATCAAAGGCAAAATAAATACAAAACAAGTTACTTTTCCGCACGGGACGGAAAAACAAAACAAAAATGTTAAAGCACATATGATTAATACCATTTACAATTTGGAATGTTCGAAAGCGAGCATGGGTTTAGGTGTGTGTAAAATAAAAACCAAACATATAATAGAATACCCGAATTTTCCCATTGTTATTGCAAATTTTAAGTTCTAAAATATGGTTCGTGTGCTTATACCGTTTATAATTTACCCGTACGGTGCGTTTGTTTTATAAAGTAAAAGATTTGTTTGGTTCTTTGGGTTTTTATCCGTCATTTGTAAAATTCGATAGGTTATAAACATGGCCTTTATCACTTCTAGGCCGACCATAGGTGTCAGTGTAGCCCCATACGGCAGGTATACTCCATGCCTTGGTGGCTGGGGCCATCTCCGCCCCGAACCGGCGGCCGGATACGTAACCTGATTTTGCAGGTAACACCTTTGATGGCTATTTTTAGAAATTCCGTACCAAGAGTTCAAACTACGTCAAACCCATAATTTCGTTTTATAGATGGCCCCTTATTTGGCCCTATTTTCAAATCCCAAACGCATACGTACAACTTTGAAATTGCACAACGTAGGAAAAAAGAAAGGTCAGGTAAGGTTTATGTAATTTCGAATTGCAAGGAAGATTGTCAAAACTTTGATGAGAAGAAAAAACCAGAATTTGAACGAAAGAAATTTGAGAAAAAAAAAAATTGAGATTTATGACAGAATAGTAGCAATTATACAGTATTATGAAACTTCTCGCATTAATAGCAGTTACTAAAAAAGGCAAAATATTACGCAGAGTTGCAGCTTCATTCGAATCATCAACTAGTTTGGAAGCTCAAGTTTCTATCAGAATATCACCCTTCTGTTTGACGATTACGTTTTACGTAAGTTTATGTACATACAAGTTTAAATTCTGTACCTCCAAAATGGATTACTATGAAATCTAATATTTTGGCATACAAATTTGCAAAAAACGTAAAAAATAATGTATGACTGTATTTGTATACTTTTACTCTGTCTTGTAGACCACCGTAATACTCAGACAAAAGTCGGAACTCTGAAAGTCTCATCCCAGTACGATGAAGGTTAATAAGGGAAAACAACAGTGTTTTGGGTTCTTTTCAGCACTGTAGTCTGCATCACCTACGTTCATGTGCTGCTTTGTCTGCACACATGTGATATGATGATGATATTGCATATGTATGCATTTGTGAAAATTTACAGCGATAATCAATATCAATTGTCAACCTTGCATTCTCGCTTATTTTACGTCGGCTAGACACTGGACAAGCACGCGCAGTCACAGACACACACACCTAAACACACACCCACGTATGTACTCGCTGCGCGCTGGCTACGCTATAGCAGACAGACAACCTGCTTTAGTGATGCACTGAAACTGCGCATGATTTACATGCATTTTCAGTTTCAGTGCATCACCTGAATTTAGTAAAAACACACACACACACGTCGACTGCATATGTATTATGTATATTGCATGTAGTGCGCACATATATATATAGTGTGTACCACATGCAGGAGTTTATATTATCAGTTGTGGCAGCATATAAATTCGATACGTATATACGTATATGTGTATACGTATATGTATATGTATATATATATATATATATATATATATATATATATATATATATATATATATATATATATATATATATATATATATATATATATATATATATATATATATATATATATATATATGTGTGTGTGTGTTATTGTGTGTGTGTGTGTTTTACGATTTGATTTTTGATTAATTCTGTGATTAATGCTTTAACCTGCCATAATATTTTTGCCTTATTTTAGTAACTGCTATTAATGCGAGAAGTTTTATAATACTGTATAATTGCTACTATTGCTGTCATGAAAATGCTCAATTTGTATTGTATTGTGTGCTCAAATTGTCTTTCGTTCAAATTCTGGTTCTTTCTTACTCATGCAAAGTTTTGACAATCTTCCTTGCAATTCGAAATTACAGTAACCTTACCTGACCTTTCTTTTGTATTCCTAACGATAGTGCGCAATTTCAAAGTGGTACGTATGCGTTTGGGATTTGAAATAAGGCCAAATAAGGGGCCATCTATAAAACGAAATTATGGGTTTGACGTAGTTTGAACTCTTGGTACGGAATTTCTAAAAATGGCCATAAAAGGTGTTACCTGCAAAATCAGGTTACGTATCCGGCCGCCGGTTTGGGGCGAATATGGCCGAGGCCACCAAGGCATGGAGTATACCTGCCGTATGGGGCTACACTTACACCTATGGTCGGCCTAGAAGTGATAAAGGCCATGTTTATAACCAATCGAATTTTATAAACTACGGATAAAAACCCAAAGAACCAAACAAATCTTTTACTTTATAAAACAAACGCACCGTACGGGTAAATTATAAACGGTATAAGCACACGAACCATATTTTAGAACTTAAAATTTGCAATAACAATGGGAAAATTCGGTATTTTATTATATGTTTGATTTTTATTTTACACACACCTAAACCCATGCTCGCTTTCAAACATTCCAAATTTGTAACTCGGGTATTAATCATATGTGCTTTAACATTTTTGTTTTGTTTTTCCGTCCGTGTGGACTAGTAACTTGTTTTGTATTTATTTTGCCTTTGATTAGTAATTTGATTTAGTTTGATTTTGTGATTTGAAATTCTAATTGCTCAGTTAATATTTGTTATAATTACTAGTTATGTATAAATGCAGATACACCCCT
The DNA here is from genome assembly GCA_030248245.1 of Trissonchulus sp. WLG1_4. Classification (NCBI taxonomy): domain Eukaryota; kingdom Metazoa; phylum Nematoda; class Enoplea; order Enoplida; family Ironidae; genus Trissonchulus; species Trissonchulus sp. WLG1_4. The sequence goes on along the minus strand of JASANF010016543.1, from coordinate 8,846 downwards.
TTCTCTAGGATAAAAGCGGGTTGAGTTTCCCCCTTCCTCGACTCCATTTTCGACTCTAACCTCCAAACCTTCTCAGAAAAATCTCACGGGAAAGTTTGGGCCGAATTTTATCGGAGAGAGAGAGGAATGTGAAATATGTCTAAGAAATGTGGTTAATGTGAATAACGTGTTTATAAAGGTTAAAATTATGTCTAACGAAGTTTTTGCAATAACAAACGCTCAACGTATTCATATTTGATAAATTGATGTAAAGTGCTTGGCTCAAAGGCGACACAGTTTTGTTACGAATTTTAACGAAGGTTGGTTATGTTTTCGGCTGCGGCCCGTTGTTTTTTGTATTCTTGTCCCCCTTGTTTTGTATCTGCCCAAATGCCCTGTTCTTTTTAATAAATAGTATTCTAATCAATTTTTCGTGGTTTTCCGCGTGTTTTTAGGTCAGGTAGCGTAGTTTTAGGTCTTACGTACTTTCCAGGCTTAGTGAGCGACGTAGGCCCTACCTTCTTGTCAGGGGAGTCACACTTCGGTCTCGGACCTAGGTAATCTACCTGAAAGCCCTAGAGGCTGCACCCAACCCAGTAGAAACTTAACACTAGAGTAGGTTAGTGGCATTTTACGACCAATTAGAGCTATTTTGCTCTTTTAATCGTTCAAAATGAAAAATGCACTGTTGTTCAAAATCGTTACAATTTTGAGTAGAGCATCTTAATCGAAGTAATTTTTCTTCAAGAACTCCTATTTGAAAATTTATATTTTTACTATATGCCCCCTTAAACACGTAGCACTGATTCTGCATTTTTCAGGAATCCAACTGCTAAAAACAATTTTTACAAGTTTTTAGTTCAAAAAAATATATATTATTTATAAAAAATAGTAATTTAAATAAATCTATAATCGGATTTATAAATACCAGTATGGAAATGCTAAGACATAACGAATTTTTGATCCACATCAATCAGGGAGCGCACTCCAAGTTAAAGCCTAAACTAAACACTTACTTAATATTTGCTTAACTCTTTAGGCCCGTATTCACATAAAACCCGGTTCATACTCGTCCTCATCCTTGTCCCTATGGTTTTGTCCTTAAGCGATTCCAAGAAAACTACTTGGCCAAATTGATGTTTAGCATGAAAAAAGTCGGGATCACATCCAGATCGTATGCAAAAAATTAGCCCAAACACTTTTTTAAATTCTTCACTGCTGCTGACCGAAATTTTTCCTTGTCTTTGTCCTTACGTCTTTAAGGACAAGTATGAACCGGGCCTAAGGGGGTGCTCCGGGTTCCGAGAATCAAGGCCGAGAATCAAGGAATTGGGCTATATTTTTTGCAAACAGCAAAAATGACCTATCATTCTTGAAGAAAAGTTGTCTAAAATGCTATTTCGAATGTTTTGACGTATAAATTTTCATAACAAAAAATTTGTGAAAAAATCAGACAATTTACTGATTTTATTCAACTTTCAAACAAATTCAGAAAATAAGCCAGAGCATCAACGATTTTTGAGGTTTTCTAAACCTTTGATACCGAGTTAATATTGGTTTTAATTTGAAGTTAAATCAATTTTATTGCGCTTTGTGCAAAAAATTGCAAAAAAACATTTTTAGAAGCATCAGACTCAAATAAAGGTAGTGTAAATACAAAACCAAGTTTTCGGCATTTGATTACAAATTACTGGTACGATGTTTTTCTCCAAAAATTTGCACAGTATTAGCCGTTAGATCTGCGCAGTTGAACAATTTTTTATTTTTATACAATTTACTCTAGAAATTTTTTATTTGATTTTCACTGCTCAGAGCTCGACTTCAAAAACACATAACGGCAACTTTTTCAAAACCCAGTATGATTGCTTAAAATTAAAACAACGGTCAACTAGAGAAGCACAAAACCTACACGTCGATATATATAACTTATGATTATTCGTAAGGTTTGAGCAGAGTTATCTTTTGCCGAAAATTTGCTCACGTTTGGCGTTCTGAGAGTCACGTGACGTAACTACGTGATCTGAAACTTTGCCGCAAGCGTTCTTTTATACCATACTACGTATTTGTATCGTATAGTTTTACTTTTTGTACCATTATTTCATAAGTTCTTCATAGGTAACCACCAATTCCCGGAACCCCTCTTAAGTGTTATTCACATACTAACGCTAAGCGGTTGCTAAGTGTTAGCGCTTAATTATGTTTAGTACGTTAAAAGTTTAAGTATGTGAATAACACTTAGCGGTTATAAGCGCTAACATTAAGGTGGCGCTCCTGAAACGTGGCTTTTCAAAAAGCGGCAGTCTGGGGTCAATTTCAGGTGTGCAATAGCAAGCTGGTATAAAAGTGTGCCCAAACACAAAAAATGAAGTTGATTGATACAATTAGCATTCACTGTAGACCAAACGTGAGTGGAATTTCGGCTTGCGATTTCTCTTCACAACTAGATAGCTGTTGCACAACCAATAGCTCATTTTGGTTGCCATAACGTGTTCAAGCGGTCGCAAAATGTCATTTTTAATGAATATGATTGATATATTGAAAAACACTAAAATCACGTTTTTATGAAAAACGTAAATTTAACTAAATTTCTTAAATACTATAGATTTGCTCAAAATCAAATTTTGCGACCGCTGAGAGACAACGAGGCGCAGTTATGTGCCAATTTTTAACTTTCCTTGTTGAGCCACTTTTTCAAAATCGCAAAGCCGAAAATTTGCGTTTGTACTCACACGCACTTTATTTCAGCATTATGCAGAAAATACTGCTTTATTTTACAAAAAAATTGTACCACACTGAATAAAACACCGAAAATGTTTAAGTATGTTCAAGTAAAACACAGCTGCTAGTGTTTTTCAATCTTTCAAAATCGTTGCATACGTGTAAATGCACTGGCTTGTGCAGCTATTTTCGTGAAAATCTATTTTTCTTGCTGAAAAAAGCTCAAAATTTTTCAAAAAATTTTTCATGTGATATGCGCATCAAATTGAAGGAAATCTGAGTCTGAACGAAAGTCTGAACAACTTTTGTTTTTACGGTGTATTGTTATTTTTGCGCATTTTCAAAATGGCCAAAACCCACATTTCAGGAGTGCCACCTTAACCGCACTAAAAAACGGCGTGTCACCGCTAGGCCAAACACAGGAAAAAATCTGATTACAAAAAAGTTACAAAAATATTACAAAACGGGTTTTGTCATTTTTTTGTAACTTTTTTGTAATTTTTTTGTAACTTTTTTGTAACTTTTTTGTAATTTTTTGTAATTTTTTTGTAATTGTTAGAAATTTTATTTTTTTGCTCCAAACTTGGCAAAAACACATTTCAAGACATAAAAAAGGCATGACTTCGAATTAGCTGTATTTATAATTTATTTTGACTTTTTTGAAATATTTGTTTTTTTAACGTTTTGTAATTTTTTTGTAACTTTTGTCATTTTTTTGTAATATTTTTGTAATTTTTTTGTAACTTTTTTGTAAGTTTTTTGTAATTTTTAGAAATTTTATTTTTTTGACTTTTCAAACTTGGCAAAAACATTTCAGGACATAAAAATGGCATCTTGACTTCGAAATAGCTGTATTTTTATTTTTTACTTTTTGAAATATTTGCTTTTTAACGTTTTGTAATTTTTTTGTAACTTTTTGTCATTTTTTTGTAATTTTTTTGTACTTTTTTGTATTTTTTTGTAACGTTTTTGTAATCTCATTCTTTTGCGTAGAATTTGGCAAAAACACGCTTCTAGACATGAAAATGGCGTCTTGACTCTTGACTTTGTAATAACTGGATTTCAACTTTCCTGTTTTTTTGGAACATTTTATTTTTCGTCATATTCCTTTCATTCATTTTGGTATCATTTAAGTTTTTTTGCAGCTTA